>JABUQX010085355.1:0-32500 GCA_015478945.1 Trachelipus rathkii
AAATGAAAATAGTAATTCGTTATTATTTATAATTATAGGGAATGTTGCTGTTTATGTAAATAAATATTTAGTCATTTTTATCGTCAATAGGTTCCAGTAGGTTTTAATATAATATTTTAATAACTAATAGTTATGTTGAGGTATTAGTATTCTAAATTTATTGGGTTAATAATATATATAATAATATAATTAATATAATAATATAATATATTAATAATAAATATATTAAACAATTTAAAAATATTAATTAATATAATTTAACAATTCAAATAAATAATTATAATATATTAAATTAAATTATTATATATAAATAATATATATATATATTATATTAATTATAATAATTAAAGTAATAATTATAAATATATAAATTATAATAGCTGAATAAATAATTTTATATGAGTATTAAAGTAGAAGATGAATATAAGAAGAAGAGATAAATTAACAATAATAATTAAAGCATTCCTGGATCACCATCCAAGATCTTACTTATATATCTAATTGGGCCAAGGAAAACAAGGTATATCTATGTAAGTAAGTAATCTTTATATACTAGTATATATATATATATATACCGACTATTTGAGAGCTTAATATGATAAGTATGCGAGAGATATGTTATACTATATATAACTCACATATCACGTAATACCTATTAGTTTCCTTTTATGATTGTCTTAGTCAGTATATATATATTATATATATATTTATATATTATAATACTATATAGTATTATATTAATATATATATATACTAGAAGATATGTTATATTATAACTAATATAGAGAGAGAGCGGATGGCTTCACACTAAACAGGAAGAAAGTCCGAGTCCTAAATTATAAAGTTATAAAATGTTACACTTTATTTTATATATAGTAAGAAATTATAATACTTTTTAATTAACATAGAATAGGGTAAAGCTTATATAACTGACAAAATATCGTTGTAGAGTTCCAATTATTTATTATTAACTATATACGATAACTCATATAGTTAAGTTAGAAGATCAAATTTAGGGTATATATTATGCCATGATGGATGGAGACCAATGAAATATACGCGATTAAATTGTCCAAAGAATTTAATAAGGCATGCCCTAATATATGATAATATTACACGTTAAATTGGATGGATAATATTTTTTATATACTTATATATATATAGGAGAGTAAAAAATTGATATTTACAGAATTGTGCTTTGCACCATACAGTTTTTTAATTGAGAGGAACTCTTATGAGGTTAGCAATATAGAATTTTTAACTTATAAACCAGTATGATCTATCAATACTACGTTCACTTAAAATAGTATAATATATTTGAGGTAGTTAAAGGGTCAGTTAAACTAAGGAGAGAGAGAGGGCAACAATATATGTGCACATTGGCAATTTAGGCTAATCATTTTGCCAGAGGAATTAAAAGTTGTTTGCTTTCAAGTAAAAACGAAATTTCCAGCGGGAGGGGCGGAAGCTCGCCGTACAGATGATTGTTATTTTTTGAAAATGTAAGTAATTTGGTTAAAAGCGATCGGTATTATACAACTAATGATAATTTATGTTTATTTAACTTGATAACTTTATTATTTAAACCCTACATCCCAGCAACCCGAGATCAGTGTATTAATACTTTTGTTACGGTGATAAAACAACCACCTTTGTAGAGACCCACAGTTTTTTGTAGCATTTTTTACATTAATGTTTGGCGTCGATCCCAGCCACTCGTCTCTAGGGCTGCACATTCGAGGTGTACTAGTAATTTTGATCCTTCTCTCAGTTCCATTGAGCTATGCTACACACGATATATCATGACTTTATCATTTTAAGAGCAATATTTACTACAATACCATCAAGCTACACGATACTTTATAACTACAATACATCACACACCTATCGACGTACTTATCGAGGCACACAACTATCACACACTCTCAACATTTAACTTTGTAACAATCTACTAACTATGCTCGCCACAGCACAGCGACCGCGCAAAACAGACAACATTTAAATGCTTCGTGACCCAAAGCAGAGCCTTAAATGTCTTTTGTTGCGTTCACGCACCCCACTCTCGATTTTCCATCATTTATCCCTTAGCTAAAAGCTTGTTACCCTAACTCCCGCAGTAAAGAGAATTTTGGGGGGTTAGTGGGCCAAGAAAATAGGACGACGAGATGTGTTTTTCAGTAAACCAATAACAATGACGGACTCCCCGAGGAACCATGAGCGCTGGGGGATACCTTTGCTTTAACGGGGGAGGGGGGGGGAGGAGGAGACTCCCATCGCAACTGCATATTTTGGATAAGGAAATAGTTTTCTACTTTTTCTTCCGTTATAAACACCTGAATATAACGGGAGATCCATTAAACTTAACCTCGCCGTATTGCACAACAACATAAATTAAGTTACGAAGCAATAACAAAGAAGGAAATTATTAAAATTTTTTGTAAAAGAGCCTAAAAGCACACTTTTTAATAAGATTGCCGGCGGGCGGCCCGCGCGCCATCTGGGCTAGAGTGGATAGCTCGGTGGGATTCCAATGGTAGGCAGCCCTGTGTTAGACAAAAACCACAGGTGCCGCGGCGAGGGGTGTGGCGGCAGACGAGCGATGGTTGATTCTCCTCGAGCTTTGTACAGCTCACATTCAGAGTGAAAATAACACGTGGAAGCGCGGTATATTCTCGCGCAAGCTTCTGCCTTTTAGGCCTAAGAGGACATCTGCATCCAGCTGGTTAGTTTGGGGACTATTCATCTGGAGATCATATCAAATTATCTTAACGTGGAGGAGATGTGTGCGGCAAATTTGGCGTTCCATAAGGGAGGAGAACAAGATGCGGTGTTTTATAAGCTCCTCCTTACATGCCCACCATCTCTCTGCCCATCTTTTGTGAGAGTCAAAGAGAAGCTCGAGATACAATAAGGCAGACCAAGTATTATTGGTTTAAAATCATCGGATATAGCTCTGATCACATACATTCGCTGCCCTTATCTATTCACGGCTTGGGTCAACCCGAGGCGTAAGTAATCGCGAGAGTTTGATATCCTTATTGATACGGCAGTGGTTACATAACCAGCGGCTTGCCAATGTCCTAATCCGGCAATCAATTATAATAATAATAAAAGAGTCCACAGCTGTAAGCCACTAAAACCATCTGAATGAGAAATTTATTTTATTTAATAAATTAACAATTATGAATAAATTATAAATCTTTTAATTCACCAGTGAGCCACGCCTGCTGTTGAAACTATCAAGCGTGGATGTGGTATGGATTCATAAATGAACGTTTGTGCTGTAGAGGTTATAATTATGGAGGGACTTGAGAGATACACTCTATTAGAATATAGTGATTATAAGGGACCCCCTTTCAGTTCACGTGTATTAACCTTTTCTCCGATAGTTCTACGATAGATTAACACCATGACTTGTATCTAAGAAGAATAAGATAAGATCTCTTACAAATGATATAGGATCGGTGGAATAAGTATTATATATATAATACAAATATATTAATTTATGTAAGTAATAATATATTAATAATTATTTACTATATATAATATATAAAAATTTTGAAAATTAAAATATATGATAAATATAAAAATATCAAAGTATGTAGTAGTATATAAAATATAATATGTATAATTATATTATATTATTATTAGGTAGTTTTTTATGAACTATTGACTGAGAAAGAATAGTAGGTTTAATGCGCCATTGTCTGAAAAGTGAGTAAAGGAGAAAATATAATTATAAATTGTTATACCTCAGCAGTACCGTTATAAGCCATATAAATAGAAGTGCGTTCGTATTGTTGGCAGAGACGAGTTGGTCTACGATCTGTTTATATACACCAAGAGTCATAAAAATATACTACTAGAGTGTTTTATACAATTTTCTTAAACGATTATATATATCACTGAGTACTATACTATTTAGTTAAATATAGTTATATTATAATATATATGAGGAATAATGAATAGCTACTTAATATAAAATAATTCACAACGTGGTCGCCCGTAAGTGTCACTTGAGATAAGTATCTTTTTTAGTAGTAATATAATAAATAAGCATAGCGATTCTGTTATCACACTAGCCGCACGGACTCAGGCTCTTATCACTAGTCAGTCACGATTAGTGCCATGCTCAATAATTATTAACAATTTATATAGGTACATAATAAATTAAAATAGCTTTATAAACTAACCAGTAATTTATGAGTTGGGGGCACTGAATGAGGAAGCACCAATTCTTGCGGGTCTATAATTTTATCAGCCGTCCTTGGTACATAAACAAAACAAACAAATATTACGATTAATTATAGCTCTTGAGTGACTAGAATCCACGTTTTCGGGCAAAGTATTAGGTTCGTTAATTATATCAAAATTATTATTTTCTGTACATTGAGAATTTAGGGTTGGAATTAACATTTCTATGGGCTGGAGAGTGAAGGTCGTAGAGTGACCGTATCGGGGAAGGCCTTAGTACTTGCTTCAGCGGTTCTTAGCGTTTCAGTTGTAAGTATAAAATAATATCGAGGACACTTTTATTTATTGGAGAGGAAGAAGAGCAGAGAAAGAGATAGATGACTGGAGGAAGAAGTGAGAGAGAGGGAAGGGTAGCGATATTGTGAGTAGCTGTTCAAAATAGTATCACGAATGGGAGTGTAAGGAATTAGCGAGAGGAGAGGAGAGAGGAAGACAGTAAACGTTATTGAAAATGATGTATAGCATTGCGAATTATTAATATTGCCATGATGAGATTGAGTGTGAGGCAGTTGAAGATCGCCAGGTTCCACACATAAAGTGGATTACATTTCCTAGACTTTCCCGAATCATTCCCTGGATTCAACCGTACGTTCTTCATGTCAATGAAGCCAACTCAGGCTTGGGACCTACTATAATGCGGCTGACGTAAGGCGCTATTACTCTGAGAAATTGAAGCAAAGCGGACACCAGGAGAAGAACAATCTGAGCCTGTATCCAGAAAAGTGAAAGCACAGCAGTCGATTCATAACTAGAAGCGACAATACGAAAGTATGACCCAACAAAGACTCAAATATAGTAACAACTTTTGAATAAAAACATAAGCAGCCAAGAACAAAAACAATAATTCAGTCCAGCAGCCATATTATCCAGACACAAAGCAGACTAATAGGACTTCATGAAGAAAATAAGACACATAACCACCAAACCGTAATACTAAAATAAGTCACCACTTTAGAGAATCTCGAAATGGCAGAAAAAACAAGAGCAAACAACTTTTTTGACGCAATAAAACAGAACCACTTCTTTATTATAACAAAAGCGAAGCTAGAAATAGAATTGTCCAATTCGTACGTCTCAAACTAAGGAGAGGCACGCACAGTGAAGGAGCTCATCTCATAGATGCCTCAGAAAATACCGTTTCGCACAAAGAAGATGCACCATCAGGCGAATACCATAAATACAAAGGCGACAGTTAGTGTGAATTAAAACTCCCCTCTCCTTTAAGTCATAAAATATATGAATTTCTGTGATTCTGCAGCATCACTATGCATAAATAATGAACTAAAACAGTTTTTAATTCCTGCTTACTTCGTGCCTCAGTTCTATTCGTTCTTATTATATTAATGCTCCACAGGGAGTCGCACCAGCAAATTAAAGTTCTTATTATTAGTTCTCTAGTATTACGGAGTTTTTTAATAATGAGAGATAGTATAACTTAAGAAAGTTTTGGAAGCAGTTTATTTTATAATTATTGTATGATATATTTCATTTTATGATATTTAAATTCCATTATATTATGCGATGAATGTAGGTAGCAATAAAATACCAATATCTTACGATTAATTGACCTATTACTAAGATACACGCTACCTCTCGTTTGCGGGGACCGTCTCAGAAGAATTATAAATTCGGGAGATAAGTAATGCTTTTTGAAATGCATCAAATTCACGATCTCTTTTCTTGAGAGTGAGCTAATTTCCGGACGGCGGATGGTGAGAGATTGCCGAGAAGGAGAGGCATAGAAGTTAGTTATCGGAGAGTAGTTAAGAGTGAGTGAGAATATGCACACACACGTGAAGTCGCCAGTGTACGAGCAGGAAGCACGTGAGCGAAGGGCATGCGGTGCGGAATAGTGGAGCGGAGAACCGGATATTCATACTACTGGAGGCAAAAAAATCACAGTTCAGGATATAATCCTGGAGCGCTCGCCCTGGAGGTAAATCATGAGATCGGAGGACTTTGGCATGAGTGTCTAGATTGCATTCGTCGCAAAGAAGTAAACATTGTGATTTAAGCACACAGAGCTACCGAACTGACGCACGAGCACTCTGAACTAATGGCTGTATAGTCTACAAACTACATCTGAGACATCGCGGCCGATAACAAAGAACGGTCTCAACCCCGCAAACTTGAGCAAACTTGAATGTTTTGGCCAAAAAATATATATGCAAATATACCGTTAGTGAATTGGGTATATTGATCCTAACTATTTCGGAGACGGCACCTATAGAATATACTGCATATGTTAAAAAGCTATGCACGCACTTTTAGCTGCAGCCGCTGGCGCCAACATCAACTCTATTATATAATAGAATACGATCAACGTCCTTATTAGTCGCCTAAAGGGTTACATTGAAGCTAAGTTTGTCGAAGTTACGAGCAAGTACACACAGTTTTTATTTTCCGGCAAATTAGTGCCTCCGCAATGTCGGCCCTTTTAAAAGTTATAAAAGTTAATAAAAAGAATCAGAACGTACTTATCGATAAAAATGGGATAAACCTTACCATTTAGTAAAATTTAATTGAACGTTCGCAATATATATATTACTTAAGTAGATTTAGTAAAGAGAAAATAATCACTATAAAAAATAAAATTATAAAAAAATTAAAATATCATAATTATCTTTTTATCCTTTCAGATGGTAGTGAAACTTTTTAAAATACGCGTATAGGAGAATGTTCACACATAAAAAATGTAATTAAATACACACGAACTCTCTGCCTCCACGTTTCATGACGCTACATATTATTTTTATTGAGAAGACAATTATGTTTTATAATCACTCCAAACTTAGTGAGCCACTTCGAGTCACTCTCTTCTATATTAACTTTTTTCTTTTTTTTCAAAAAATGTCCAGACTAGTGAGAGTGCGGTAATTTACAGGCAAACAATTTAATATGAGGAGTATAACCATATTATGTAGCACATGTAGATCGGTACAAGTATTGTAGGAGAGAGGTCAGCTCAAAATTTATAATAAGGTTATAGTAAAGTGTTTGGGAGAGAGAGAGGCAGGCAACAGCACTTCTAATAAGAGAGAGAGTGACGTGAAGTGATAAGAGAAAGACGAGAGAAATAGCATTGTGTCTACCAATCTGATTTTATTAGTGTAGGTAAGCAGAGGTCAAGCGACAGAGAGTTGTTCTTCTTTCTTCATGCATTTTCGCATTTTCGAGCTTCTTCCACTCCCGGCAGAAATCCACTCAAGAAAACCGAGAGGTGAGGACTCTCGTACAGCACTACTCGCGACGATGCCAACATAGGGGAGATATAGTCAGTAATAGAGAAAAGCACGAAATCAGGAACGAAGCTAACAACCTTGGAACAGCCTACTCCAAGCGAGAGCATATCCAACAAAAAACAATGACTCTCTCAACTATCAAACTTAATAAAAGTACAGATTTAACACGAGATCATTATTAACAATATAGTAAAAATCATATAGTTATGCCATGATGAACAAACAGTGAGCAAAAACAATGAACTACTTTAAATAGGAGTGTTGTTTCTCCCATCAGTCGCTGTAAACACTCAGATACAAGGGCCTAGACATAGATTAAATTGAAAAGCAAAATATATATATAAAGGAACCCATTCTTTCTTATTTTTTTTTCTGCAAATATTCCATATTTTATCTATTTTTTTGCTCTTCCTTTTCCATTATCTATTCTCTTCAATATTCTACGACGCCTATAAATTAAATTTCATTAATTTAATTATTATTATTATTGATATGAATTTTATTCTTATTATTTATTAATATTATTAATTATATTTAATTATATTATATATCATATTTTATATATAATAATTTAATATTATAATTATTAATTATAAATATTATTATTATATATAACTATAATTTTATTATAAATACTATATATCTCATTTAATGGGATAGAGTATACTGAGGTCTACATATATAAGATTAAAACTTTATATCAATAGATAATATATTACTCTTTATATTTTTATATTTATCATGTTTATGTAATATATAGTCTATTAGTAATATAGAGTAAAGGGTAAAGTAGAAGAAAAGAGATGTGTAAAATTTGCTTTCCAAATATAATAAACAGTTTTATATTTAATTAATAGTGCTTTAAAAGAATTTATCGTATTCTTATACTTACCTTTTTAATTTACTTACAATCCTATAAATGTATTTCAATGTATATATATATATATATTATATATATATATAATATATATATATATTAAATATATATATAATATATATATTAATATAAGTATAGTATATTTATATATAATATAGGTTAATATATATATATATAATATATATATATATATCTATATATATTTATTAATAATATATTAATTATATATATATATTATAATAATATATATAATATAATTATATATAATTATATATATATTATATTATATATATATATATTAATATATACTATGTCCCCATAGAAGTATTTTATTTTATATAAGAAGTCTTCTCAACCCAACAAAACTCGGCACCATACTTATTATTACACTATACTAATAGAGGAAGTAATATACCTAAATTATATATTATATATATATTAATGATGCACCTAAATATAATATATATAGTAGTAAGTATACTTATAAATTATATATATAGCATAATAAAAGAATTTAATCAATTATAAGAGTATTTACTCCTACTATATCTATTCCCTATTTACATATGCTACCTAAGAAAAATCCACAATTCATGAAAATCAATAGTACTAGACATAACTTTATATAATATAGTCACAAAAGATAATGAGTAGTACTATATTTATGTAATTAAACTAACAAATCATATAAACTAAAATAAAGCAACATACTAACAGCAAAAACTAAACTAAACAACACAAACAACATACTAATTCAACCTATACATATACTATATAACAATCAATACAGACAAAAACAACCACATCAAACATAACCTAACAGCAATCACAGCATCGATCACCATATACAACACAAGCATACTATATATCAGTAAAATGAAAGCCAACACCAATAACTAAATGTGACCTACACTAAAATAGACCACACTGCTCAATCGCAGCCATTCTACTAAACTTTTTTTTCTATGCTTATTAACGGTAAGGTAACTGAAACTGTTCATAAAACTTATTATCCTTACTTCTTACTTATTATCTCATCTCATTCATACTTATCTATTATTCATTATTATTATATTATTATTCATCTATTATTCATTATTATTATTAATTATTCCAATAGCATATTATTATTATATTATTCCATTTCATTCATTTTTTAACCGTCTCTTCGCATGTTCACTATGCTTTTTCACCACTATATCTATATAAGCTAAACCTTAATATATCTTCTACCTTAATTTCTGAGCAGAGTGAGTATGCATAGATGAATGATACAAGTATAAGTAGAGCTCAGAAAACGACAGTACCTACGCACGCACTGACGCCAGCTAACCGATCAGAAGTACAGCAGACTCGAGATGAACTACAGAGTAGAAGATCCACGTATGAGAAGATGCAACTCACACGAAACAGAGTAAAGTATATATTTATCATTCTTATACTCTAACATATTACCTTTATCATTCACTTCATACTTACTGTCTCACTCACTACATATCTAACTATACTTCTATGCCTTATCATTCATATTACTATATTACTATACTCTACTACTCACTATTATACTACCCTCACCCCCGATACATACTCTACCATACCTATCATATACTACATACGTAATAACATAGCTCTCATCAATACTCCTACTATACTACTAACTACTAGTATCACCGTACCCTCACCCATATTTTTCAAATACACCTCACACTATACTACTAAACCACACCTTACAAAATGCATCACAACTCACTCAATCACCACACCTCACTACACATCATACAACACTCAACCCACCACACCCAACCACTCACACCATACACACCCCACTCACCCTCACTCCATACCCCCTCCCACACCACCACCCACCACACCTAACCTCACCTCATCACCCCCCATCACCCACCCATCCATCACACTACATAAACCCCTCACACCTCACCTCCACCACTCACCACCCCACCCACTCCACCCCCCTCACACCCCCCCCACCCACCGCCCCACCCACACTGCACTACAATAACCCCATACGACCCATCAAAACACGCCCCACCACGCAACTAACCGCCCTCACCACCACAATACTTCCCCACCCCCGCCTCACTTCCCCCTCCCACCCCCACGCCACACCCACACACAACCCACGCCCCCCCACCCCCCATTACTGAGAAATGACTGACTATATAATTTATTAAAGCTTTTCTTTTGAGATCGATATTATATCTACTATACTATTAAATCTTTTCTATCACAATATTATTATTAAACTTATATACTTTACTTACTTATTATTACATTTAATTACTTAATATATTACTATATATACTATATATTACTATTAATTTATACTTTATTAAATTTACATATTTAATTATATTAATTACCATAATTTAAATGCTATATTATTATATTCCTACATTCATTCATTAATATATTTATTAACTTTTATTATTATATTAATTATAATTAATTATTATATCTTACTTTTAATACTATTATATATAGTACTCTTATATATTACTGTGAGGCTATCATACTGAGGCTACTAAAACTATACTTGTCTACTATTTTTTTCTCTCAATCTCCGATTAAGTCCACTCTGCTTTAATTTCCACGAAACGAATACTACCGATTTTTTCTTTCTTCTTTGAACATGTCTCGCTCACGAGCGGTGCCCATTGCACCTGCGAGCTGGCCGTAGCACCTTACAGGTTATTGTAAGTAGCCGTCCACGTTTTGAGATCTTCTCTTTCACACTCTACAGAGTGTGTCTGTACTGGCCAGCACGATTGAAGGCAAGAGAGAGCTCATTAGTAAATGAGACCGTTCTGCTTGTTAGGCACACTCTCCGTACAGTTTATTGAGCGTGTCTTCATGAGTCCTGCAACAGCTTTCCTCTAAGACCTCTATCATTAGGCCAAGATCTCCGTATTTCCTTTTTCCTCGAGTGTGTGACATGCTCATTCCATTCTTCTTCCGGGAGAAAGATTTTACACACTCTGCGCCGCCCCTCGTATGCACATATAGACAGTTCCCCGAATGCGGCCAACTTTGAACGATTAACTTCTTGCCCCTAAATGAAACACGAAACGAAAACAAATCCAGCAATTCACTATTACACATCTGTTCCATGATTTACATCGCAGAGTTCGTTTTTTCTACTTATTCATTTTACTCTAACTTGCCACTGTTCTTCTTTGCGAGAGGACATACTAAAGTTGTTTATATCCGGACAGCACCCGCCTCTGCACTTAGACACCTTAGAACCCCTTACTGTGCCGCTTACTTTAAATCATGAACTAAAAGACTTCCGACAGTGCAGCCAACACGCTTCCTGTGATCGGTAGTCCATAGACACGTGCCTAGTTAATACCCACTTAAAAACTTTGAAACTATTCTCCTATCTGATGTAATAAAAAAAATATTAGAATGAAATTAAAAATAATATGAGTTGCCGATTTTCTGGTGAAAATTTGTCAGTGTTATGAGCACGCTTGATTCCAGCTACCTAGGATAACTCCTTGCATATACCACTTGTAGTATAAAGGTATCTCTTTATGTGGCAAGCAAAAAAAAACCTGTCATCAGGGTAGCATTTTTATCGTATGTTATATTCTCAGCATAAGCAACATCCTAATCAAGGCCCCTCTCCCAATGTTCCTTGAACCTCCTCTTCCTCCTCCATACGGCCTCAATATCCTTTCCACCTAACTTATCTTCTGCTTTTCATTTCTTTTTGTCATTATAAGTTCCTCTCATTTCTTCAACTTATAATATTCTTTCTATATTCTCTTATCTTTGTCAACTTCCACGCTCTAACTATCTCCTATGCAGATGTATCATTGCATAAAAATCTCTTATTTTTTTTCCTCTACGTTTTCTATGTAATCTTTTCCCCTGCATACACCATGAAAACTAGATCGTAATATACATTTTTTATTCCTTCATCTTCAATTAAGATGGGCATGCTATTTACAAGCCTCTCATGGCATATCTTACATCCCACACCTAATAATGTAATAAAAGTAGGCTGACATTTCATGTGACCGTCCCACTTTATCATGACTCTGACTCTCATTTCATTACTTATACTTATCCCTATCAAGCTTCGCACCGAACCTTTAAAACATCAACAAATATCCCCCTCAAAATCTCTGCCCCTTATCTCCTACTCTCCTTTTAACGACTCATGCTCCGCATGTTCCAATGGCATATCTAATTATCCTTCAATATCTCCTTATATATAATATAGCATTACTCCTCCCTCAATTTAGTATCCAAATGATCTTTCTCCTCGACTTTATCCACTGTAGCTGGTAGCCGATATTTAGTTCTAGTAGCAACTATCTAATATTATTTGTATCAATGGGAGAAATTTGTCCATTATTACGTTTTTTCAAAAATCATTTTCAAAGTTTAATGCTATTCCGAAAGAGGAAATACATAGATGTATAATCTCATCACTAAATAGGCTGAGTCTCCCATGAAATTTGCAAAGTTCAAGGTTTCTATTTAATGGCATGACGGAGCATTGAGCCTAGTCGAATTGTGTTTATGGCCTCTATGACGCTAAGGTATAGATTCCGTTAGCCGAGTTCATCCTACAGTGGATGATACGACTAAAATAATTATATTTATATATATTAATATATATATTATTATATATTTATAATATATTACTATGATATTAATATATATATATATATATTATATAGTTAATATATATATTAATTAAATACATATATTATAATATATTATATATCTTATATATTAATAAAATAAGTATATCAGTCATTGATTTACCTGCCACACAGATTAAGTATAAAATAATATTTTATTTATATGCCTGTATTAGATTAGTAACAAGTGGGACTAGTAAACGAATGGTTTTAGTCACATACTGCGAAATACTATATATACTAGTATTATATAATTAATATATAAATAATATAATATATATCATATTAAGTATATATGAATATAATATTAATATATAATTAATATAATAATATATATATAATATTAATTATAAATTAATATAATATACAGAATAAATATTTTTAGATATATATGTTATATATATAATATATATTATAATATATATATATATAATAATACCGTGTTTTATAAGAAATTTATCAATTAGAAAAATTAACAAATTAATATTTATATATATGAGTATTAATATATATACTATATCATATGACTAATATTAATATATATATCATATAGTTATAATATTTTAATATATAATATTAATATAATTAATTATAATATATATATACTATAATAATATATAATATATAATATATATAATATTATATATATATTATTATATTATTATATACTATCAGTGTGGAGAATTACATGAATGTAGAAATATGTTTTACATGAGGCCTTTATGGCGACGCCAATGCACCGAGGCAGATACCCACGTAAGGTTTAGTGAGATATAGAGAGGTAATCGGTAAGGATATAATATATAGTATTATACTAGCTTATAATAGTATATTATCATATATCATATATAATATTATATAGTAAGTATATAATATAAATATATATATATAATATATATATATATATATATAATATCAGTTCGTTAACCATAAGTTAGAGTTAAGGAAAATAAAAAAAATACATAAAATAAAATTAAAAATTATATATAGGTAATATATACTATATATACTATATATAATAATAAATATATATATAGATATAGTAATATATTAATATATATATAGTAGATATAATAAGTAACGGACTAGTAATATATATCCAACGTTGTAAGCTACCCAAGTTACACCCTAGGTCGTTGGGTATTCATTATCCATCAGGTATTACTGATGGAGTGTATTATATTATTCATTTACATTATTGGCTTATTATAATTTTCTATATTATTATGGTATTATTATTTATAAGATTAAGAAAAAAAAAATTTTATTATTATCATTTTCATTTAAATACTTGCAGAATACAACTACACGTCGACATAGCTTTTGGAAAGGCTACTAGTCGCTGGGGTCCGGAGAGCGTAAGAGGAAAAATCTCACAGCTGTGAATGTGTCAATCCTTATGACTTCGATACGCACTGTAACGAATCTCGGCGTTCCTAGAAGTTGCCGTTAAACTGAGATAGTTAGACTAGCCTTCAAGCAATGGAAGACTACCGTCTCGGGTGTGAAAGGAAGTCTCTCGTAAATTGGCCATCAATCGTAGAAGACGAGTCGCAGTATTCAGCAGGGTCCTCGAGTTCAATAACATTTCCGCGATTCTACGTTGAAAACCTCTGTATTTCATTTGATATGAAAGATGCTCGATGTCCTCGCTTTTCAAAACAGCTGAAGGAGTGGAGATGGTGACAAGAAACATCAGATCGTCTGACGCCTAAACTCAACACACCGTACCATCTGATTTGGCAACGTTGGTTTTTGTGTAACCGTAGTGTACCCGAGCAGTAGTCCGTGGAAGCGGTCTTCAAAACAGTCACACCCCCGCATGACAGTGAAATCCGCATTCATTAGTATACTGTAGTTTTTCGAATATCTCCTTCAACCCGCAGTGTCGAACAAGCTGTTGCATCTCATCAATGAAGAAATAATATAGGCGATCAGATTGTGAACCAGCGAGAGGTTTAACTAATAGTGCTAGCCAAATGGGTGGCGTGCAACCTTGAACGTAGCTTTCCCTCGCTGAGGTTTCTTCTGTAGTGACGCGCGTGAAACAGCGGAGGTTAGGCTGCCGACCACCAGCTCCAGCCAACTATGTCCTTTTAATGCAATGTGATTTTGAGTAGTACTGGGGAGTATGGAGAGCGGGGAAACTGGGGACTTCACTGCATTTCTTTTTCAACTTGTGTGTGGATGAGCATCATCATGGTGGAATATTGCATCTTTGTCAGAAAGAACTTGGCACATAAATTTGGCCCAGTTTCTCGAAAGCATTCACATATAGTCCGAGTTTCCACTGCGCTTCAATATATCCTCATCTGAAGCGGTGTGTAAAATGTTAAGCGCTACACTGACGGTTTTGCAAGACGTGATATGGGAGAGCAGCCTGCTCGACCCTACACCTATCATGGGGCAAGTGGGAATGGCCGAGATGCGGGGGGCGAGTTTGTCTTAGGGGCACTACTCACAGCTCTCAGTAGACCGTGCTAATATAAAATCGAAAAATAGGATGACCCGTTTAGCCGTCTTAGTAATCAAAGAGCCTAAGGCAGCAAAACGGTAATTCGTTACTGTTGCCGGGCTTGACCGACCTATAACGTTTAATTACATTACGGCCGAAAGCGTAGCTTCTACCATCGCGAATTCCACTCGAGCGTCTGTAGCCGATCTCTCAAGAGACACGAGAAAAGGTATATAACTTCCTTCTAAGACAAAAAAGGAGCTTAGATGTTACGAGGCCTTATGGTCAATAGGTACATGTTTCTGCGGGCTATTAGTGTAAGTGATTAGGTCCAGCTAAGGCCTCTAGGGCGTATCCGGACAAGCAACTCGTCCCCGAATCAACATTCCATACTGCGGATCGAACCTGCTAGCCAGTTCACGCGAATCTCACCACACCCATATGGGGACTCCGGAGATTCCCAGGTGATAGCCGTATGGTATAACACCTTTTCATAACTTTTTGAACTTCCATGTGATGCTGAACAGCCTTCAGATGACAGTTCTTGGTGGAAGGTGGCGATTTATAGGTCTGCGTATTGTGCCATTGATGACAAGTAAGGGAACCAAGCATGTGCGAGGTGGTAAAAATAATAAATATATAAAATAATAATGATAATAAAGACAATTGATTAATAATAATGAGCGTAAATGAATATTCTTTTGGTAAAATAATTGCCATTCATTAATCATCCTCTGTTATTTGTAATCCAGTGTTAATAATAATAATAATCAATAACAAATAAAGAATAATAATAATATATAATATAATAATAATAAAATTAATAAGAATACAAGAAAATAATAAAAAAACCTTACTATTAATAAATAAAATAAATAATAATAATAATAAATAATATCGCATTTACAACGTAGAGATGAAATGAAATAAATATTATCAGAAAACGATATAAATGATATATACTAATATTATAAACTATAATATAATAAGTTTTATAACATTATAAGTATATAATAAAAAATATATAATATATGGAGTATATGTATATATAATATATACATAATGGATATGATATATATAATAATATTATATGTATAATAGTAACCACAAAATAAATATTATATTAGTATTAATAGTATATAGTATATATTATAGTAATAATCGAATATAAAAGAATAAAAATATGCCTACCTATATAGTATTATAATAGTATATGATATAAATATATATATGATAGTATATAAGGCAATATATATATAATAATATAATCCGAAAAGCCTATACAGTGAGAAATAAAAGAAAAATTCAAAATCAAACCATACGAGAACCCTGTCTCAACTTCGGATGCTGAACCTCCATCAAATGAAAGCTTGGCGGTGAGCATAAAAATTTTTAAAATATCATCAAATATTTTATACGGTTCGTAGATGTGGTCATGACTTAATTACTTAATGTTAGTGTTTAATTTAATTTATTTGAAGTAATGAAATTTTTAATAAAAGGAATTTACTTGAATATCCAGATAAGACACCAATTCCATGAATAATGCCGAGGGTTCCAGTGGAGGTCGAAGCTTATATAAGAAAACGCAGTAATGCAATGCGACCTGCTGATGTGCGAATGCGCAATCGTCGTATTTTTAACTCGCTCGTAGACGCTCTAAACGTGAAAGCAAGGTGATTCATCGAGTGTCTAAGCGGATGATGATATGGCCGATGCTCGATTCGAGGCGTGTAGGTAAGTACGAATCTCGCAGGTGAGAAGACATCAGGGTGCGAGATGTGCCATTGTACAAAGGGAACAAGGTAAGCCTTCTATAACACGTGATACTTACATAATTATATATATTATATATATATATAATATAAGAATAATATAATAACATGAGGTATATAGTATATTATATATATATTATATATATATATATATACGCGTGGCGACTTCACAAAGTACCCAACACCACACACGAGCGTTTACGGAAATACTTTCCTGACGAATGAAAAGACGAATCCGACATCGTTAAAGCGGTAATGGAGCGCCAGCAAGAGAGTTTCAACTTCGATTGTAGTGCGCATGGCAGTGCGAGTCAGGAATGCGGAGGGTAATTGCGTGCTCATTTTCGGTCGGCAGACTCACCTGATCTGGCGCCGAGGTCATAGGACGAAGATCGGTGTTGCTCGGTCGGAGGTCTCGGTGTGGGCTCAAGAGAGAGCTCACGCAGCGGTACTAGTGCGGGGGTGGCCACAAATGCAGGGTCGTATGTGAGGTTTCTAAACAAACTGTGGATTGGCAGCATTTCATCTAGCTCAGCTTTTTTGTAAAGTATAAGCATATATATTGTGATATATATATAATATATATATATTATAATCTAGGTACTATATATATATTATATTAATATTATTAACTATATAATATATATAGTACGTCCTCTCTACAATGCGTGCCAGGAGCTCCGACAGTAACCTAGACAGACTTATTACGGAAAATAGAATAATGGTTTGAAGGCGATGTTTGATGATTTGTTGTTCTCCCTTGTGTGGGCAGTCTGCAGTCTTGGCTTCTGGAGAAATTCTGAGGTAAGTTGGATAATTTCCGCGAGATGCTCTACGACACGGCGTCGAATTTTCACGCGTCAATGTAGTTGTTCTCTGATACAGTGACGTAGGTAGCAGAACAGACACACGAAATCAATGAGAGCAACTGATTATTATAGCGCCAAGCGAGCTGATGACTGTATTATTATGTAAGGTTGGTATATGATTTGACATGTAGCAGGGATGTAATATTACAGCGAAATTTCCACCAACCACCCACACACACCAGCACAGGCGACACCATTCAGCGTCCCCGTAGTATATATATATAATATAATATAGTATATAAAGTAATATATATATTATATATATATAGTATATACTATATTATAATATATATATAAATATAATATAATATATATTATATGTATCATTCCTCGCTTTAACCAGAAGGCTGTTCTATGGTGGTGATAGCAGTGGAGCTGCGGCGATGCTGAAATTCTAGAGGGCCACCAACGACATATACGAGGAGCCTGTGCTCTACACGGAAACTCACCCACGTAAAGAGAGCGGCATCGCTGAGTGAGTGTAGAAAGGACGTTAAGTACCTCTGGTCCCCTATGGTCGGAGGTTGGGATAGCAGCGTGGTGTCATTCCGATCGCTGACTGTGGTGAATCGGTTAACAGGTATGAGTGGATGAGTTCAAAGCAGGGCCCGGAGCATACCAGTGTACGGGCGACCCCTACATCGCGCGGTCGCCAGGCGTCAGGGCTGCATTGGTTCCCTTCAAAACCGTTTCGGGCAGGTATGCAGTTCAATGCTTTATTCATACGGAGTGTGTCCTGTGTGCATGTGTGTGAGTGTGTATATTATTAATTATTATTATTATTGATTATATTATATATTATTTATTATTGATTATTTGATATTATATTAATTATTATTATTATTATTATTAACTAATTATTATTGTAAAAATCTTTTCCAAAAATTTAAAAATCATCAGGATTTGTTATATTTCAAGATATTATTATTATTATTATTATTATTAGTTTGATTTAAGCTAATCAAAGTTTGTTAGGTTCCATTCTCTCCGTAAGTGTGCTGACAGTCGTCAAGCCTTGTAAAATGAACGTCCTCAGATCCGGATAATGCAGGGCGTGAATGAAGATTCCCTTCAGCGAGAGCATCCCTCCTTCGCTCCCTCTATCTACGGAAAGAATCCCTTCTACGAATCTCGAGGTGAGTTTACATAGTTTTTTCCATATTGTGCAAATATTATTATAATATTATGCATTTTATTATTATATAAATCATTATTATTACTACTACTATTATTTGCTAAAATTGTTATTATAATTATTATTATTATTATTGAATATATTATATTGTTAATTATTGTTATTCTTATATTATCGAATTTGAATAATGTTATTATATTTATTAATACCTATTAAAGAGCGCATGTTTCTGTCTCTCTCTCGCTCTCCGTCTCCTCTCTCTCTCTCTCTCGAGTCCCTCTCCTCCGCAACAACGTTGAAGGACATCCGAACCTATAAAAAGTAGCCGCCCAGGTCGAGCTGTCGAAGATGGTGCTGTAGCAGGACCTTTCAAGGAGCCCTGGAACCTCGACCATCACTGCGCGGATTGCTTAATGTGGACTAGCATCGAGCTTCTACGAGGAATGTTCAGAGATAATCGATAATATCAATCACCGCTACAGTTAGAATAACGAGCAGGGTGTTCAGCCAGAAGGAAAGGAGATATTAATGAACATTCTAGGCGAATACAAAAGTTTATAGCGATTCCTGGCCCGTGAAGTGACAGCCAGCAGAATGGGGGTCGGGTGTGGTTCACAATCCAAGGCAGAAATAACAACGAGAGATTCGTACGCCAGCCCCAACAGAACAATGAGGTAACTGAAGAACTAGGCCAGATATCTAGAGCCTGACCGTTTGTTAATAGGCGTTCCAGAGTCGGGTGAACAAGCCTGTTTAACACCAGTTCGATGTAAGGTCAAGTATTGTCGTAAACCCGGCAGGTATGGACTATCGTACCTTCATCAGTAAACTTTATAAAGTGATCGCATTAATAATATCCAAACCCGTACAGTACAATGAGGACATACAACGCAAAAAGCCAGTATCGGTGTGGATACCAGAGCCATAGCTGCCCTGTCACCAAACTCCATACTCCTGCCACCTCCCCGCCCGTAGCAGCTTTACCCCGACCTCGAAGTGATTCACACCTGGCCTCCTAACTACATTTAGAAGGAGAATTGCGCTGCAAGAGTGCAGTTGGAATAGTGAGGACCCAATGATTCCTGAACATTTTTGCAAAGATAGAAGAAATATTTGAAATGTCGGATATCGTTTTGCTATACTGTACATCACCTCCTGAGAGATAGTTTTTAAAACCGCATGAAACTGGCAGAAGTCACCCTTGAATAATAATAGGATATGATAAGTTAGATACCCACGTACTACTACCGCGTTCCGAAAGATACCAATCAAAACTCGCAAGGCAGTAAAATAGATGCGACATTAATGTAAGGTGCCATTACTCTGTAATACTCTGCTACAGGCTTCACGGACAATATTAACAGGCATTTAAGGGATGAATGCACGGAATATAGATTACCAGACAGTGTTAACCTCAAGTGTATGAAGGAAACCTGAACGCAAGCGAGCGAAGACTTCCACACTCGCAATGCTTGTTAATCAGGGACCTTCCTACCAATGAGTGAAGGTTCAATCAGTCATCAATAAATGAACGTACTTGCCAAGAACTCAAAGTGGTCACCTTTGCGAGAATAGAGTTGGAATAACCAAGAAAGGCAACCACACATGACGTGTTGGACATGTCAAGTTGCAAGTGTATGCAATGAAAAAAGGTATGGTGCAGAAGCGGAAGATAATCGATGAATGTACACTGAAGAAGACTAAGATTCACACGTGTAAAGTTGCATTGAACGAAAGAAACAGGTGTTACCTTATTACGAATTGGAAACATAACGATACAATACATCAACGATATAATGGTAATAATCGAATCTAGTCACATGACACTGCTGCACCATAACCTTCTAGGTGAGCGATGTAGGTGTGTTAATGAATGTGGCGAGAAAGATCTCGGTATGATCAGTGCGGAAGAAGTGGTGGAAGCCAAGGCGGGTGGAGATCTTCAGATCTGGATTAGAAAGCTGAGGAGACCAATCAGAGATCCTTCTGTAGATCAGTTCATTCGATCAACGTACCTAGCCTTCTTCAATTCTCACGAGTCCACAGGAAAGGCTAAAATAAGGATTTGCAGCGCACAACGGTGGAAGTTTGAATACACAGTTTTCTGTTACAAACTGCCTTTCCCGAACCTGGAGCGACATCAATCTATTCCAATCCTGTGAACAAGAGGCAGGCCAAATCATAAACGCTTAACTTGCTAATCGTAACATTTATCCCAAAGATACACTTCACCAGATGCCTTGCAGCATAAGAAGGTTAACCTAATCATGGATCTGAATATGGGGCTAAGGGTCTTCCCTACAGATTCCTGAACTGCGGACACCCTGAAATTATAAGGACCGAATCCCCATGGGAAGAGAATGTTTGAAGTACCGCATGAAGCGGACAACTGAGAAGGACGAATTTGAAATGGTAATGATAACGTTAACATAAAGAGTATGACATCAAAACCGATTCAAAACACACTACTGTGTCCAGAGATGTGAAACATTTTACCGCAAGGTAAGATTTGAAAAGTTCAAGTAGCCCAATATTTCCTCGATACGGATTATAAAATGTTGTTGATGAATGTCAACCATAGCGTCCTTAGTTTTCGGAAATCTTTAAGATGGGGCATGCCTGATGAAGTCACTGCCCATATTGGCTTGCCAGATGAAGGAAAGTTACCGATGTTCAGGGATATAAAAATGGCTTAAACTTCACTGGAATTGTAACACGGTGGCGTCGAATTGAGCAATGCTAGGAAATGGAAGGAGAGCGAAAAAATTCAAAATAAAAGAACAGATCCTGCAAACTGATGGTTTACTCGAGGTACCTGTTTGAAGAATCGTCCCATTAACGGCGACTCTCGTTGCTTCAAAACTGATATTAAACGTAAGTGACACAGATTGTAAGCTGAATGATAGGAGGGGCGCCTAGACGCGGCCAACCAAGATGAAAGAAAGTTGTCTTTCTCGTTCCATGGATGTATCGTTGGCATGACACAAGGCATGTTGATTTGGTCAGCTCGACAAAGATTGGTGGAGGTCCTCCAGCCTCGAGTCGTTAGCATCTGCGACACCAACAGGAGAGCGATTATAAGAATGCTGGTTTCATGAGAGTTGTATATGCTTGTGAATTTGGAAATTAAGAGTGAAACAGGACTGTGAAGCACCATCGGAACGAAGATAATGAGACAGCAACTGAAGAACTTATAGTGCACATATGTACAAGACAAGGCAATGAAGATGGTCATAGACGAGCGTTTTGTATATCCCTATATGAGGGCGGCACCTGAACCGTTCCGTGTATTACACCGGGTCCCCTGACGAGGGTGAGAACCCACTAGCCATAATCGATTCCCTCTCTTTAACCCGTATGTACAAAAACTAAATCGTTTCCTGCAGGGCTACCCACGAAACTCACAGGACGTGAGTTGCCTTGATTAACGATTTCGTCAAAGATATAAACACACAATACTTGGGACTACATACGTAATGCATAACTGCCGTCCTACGACTGCTACAGCACCCTGTTTTGCGCCCGGACGGTTATGATGACCGACTCGATTTCACCAGTGTCGCAGCCATGTATTAATCTGGTTATGAGTGGTGAAAGTGCACGACCACTGATAACCAGCGGATGCTTAAGGGTGTCTACTGCAGTCCCCCGAATTAGAACTTGCTCTGCTAAGGGATATAAAATAAGAAACTACGAAGTCTGGCAGTCTCAGCAGAAGTCCTGATATATTCGCAGCAAATATGTGGAAATACCTTCTGATGGAGAGACTGAAGCTTCAGGTCTTCCTGATGGTGTGCCATCTAAGTCATCATCTGAATTTCGCCAGTTCTTAGCGGATTTCAAGAGAATCGAAGGCGTCATTTTAAATCCTGAAAACATCAAGCCTAACCCGTGCATGCGATACATAGCTAAACTCCTCTGAACTCTCTTTGGGGGAAGCTAGCCCAACGGGTGCACGTAACGAGGAATATTCTCTGCTGCAAGGCACGAACAAGTGATGGAGTCTGATGAATAGAGTCCGACCTGAGATACGTCCAATATCATTGTAGCGGGGATCACCTATATTGTAGAGTGACACATACCGAACCCAATCGGAACGGTAAAGCCACAAATGTTGCTGTAAGCTGCATTCACCACACCTAGCACGTATGGAGTTGTAATGGACTTCTAGAACTCGGACAGAGGTTCCTTTACTGCGATAGGAGCCCGACAGCTGTGTCTTCATAGCCAGAGAAAAAAAAAAGATTATTTCCATTTATTTCAATTTTTGACCTTACCGATGAGTTAGGGCCTAATGTAACAGCCGACAGCTTCGTGTGTACAGGACCTGGAAGTCGTATGCCAACGATGAAGAGAGAGATGGACCTTTTCGTATAACTAAAAGCAAAAGGATTACAAGCTATATGGGGAAACCGGAGAATAAATCATTAAAGCTTCGCGGGCATCGACAAAATAAGCAGGAATAAGATGGTGAAGGAGAGAGAAATAAGGAACCGTGACTGATGGTCTTGAGAAGATGATAAAACCGAGGTATTACAATCATGATTAAATGACACCGATTGCAACAGCAAAGCCATTTACAGTTGACGGAACCTGCGGGGGAGCCAACGCTGCATGGAGAGATTCATCAGCTTGACCGATTCGCAATGCTCCTCACGTTGTCACCTAACGACGCACTACAGGGAAGTGAGAGTCCCTGATATGAGGAAGAGCTAGCAATGTAGGGGAAGTTACACTGCTGAATTCCATCAAGAGGTCAGGCACACCTCAAACAAAGCGCAACTCATATCTCGTGAGTGCGCGAATCCCATTGCCGCAGGTTATCGGGCGTGTAGCACTCCATGTAAAATATATATATATTATAAGTATAATTATATATATTCGATATATATATATTATACTATATATTATAATATATATATACTATGTAATATTATATAAAATACTATAATATATATAAAATATATTATAATAAACTATTCATATCAGTTATATTAAATATAAAGTATTAAAACCCTTTAGCAAAGCATTTAATTAAATATTATTTTTCATTCATGAGTATAATTATAAATAAGAAATATTTCAATACTACTCATATATATTAATATAATATATACTACTTAACTAAATATAATATAGATATATACCTGTTATCATAAGTAAGTATATACTAGTATAGATATATAATATATATATATATAGTATAGATAGTTTAAATTAATTAAATTAATTTCATTCATTCCCATTAAATAAAAAACCTTTTCAATGTGATTGACCGGTTTTTCAATCATTTTATTTATTTAAATGTGTGTGTGAGTGTGTGTGTGGTGTGTGTGTTTGGGTAAGCTGGGTGCGTGTGTGTGTGTGTGTGTGTGTTGTGTGTGTGTTGTGTGTGTGTGAGTGTGTGTGTGTGTGTGTGTTGTGTGTGTGCGATGCATCGATGCATCGATATGCCTATGTCACTCTAGCAAAGCACGTATGGGAAATGAAAATGTTTATCGATTTATGTTCATATTTTAAACACAGCTTGAACTCCCATTTCTATATAAAGATGAGTTTGAAAGAAGGTTCGAAAGGCTGCCAAGCACAGTCAGCACATAATAGTCCGATACTTACCTGGTGACCACCGTGATGAAGCAACCGAAAGGACTTGGCGAATATCGTATCTGTCAATTTATAGTATATCACAAGATGGAGGGGATGGGGTAAGGAGAAGTAAAAAAACCCCATCTCCTCAATGACAATGCGAACGAAAGACGAAACATTAATACCAAACCGGGGTGCGGCAAAGAGGCAAGGCGAGCCGGAGCGGAAAGCGGGAACGTGCGCGGAGGCGGCGCGGGAGGACAAGTCGGATCCCAAAACGGGCGCACACGAAACAAGTGTGTGTGTGTGCGTGCGGGGCGAGCAGAGAGTTGAGATGATGAAGGTAGTCATGGAAAAACAGTTGGGGTAAGGTATGAACAGCGAGAGACTAGGAAAGAGAATCGTGGGGATAAGAAAAAGAGGCGGGGTCGAAGTGCTGGTGTGTGTGTGTGTTGTGTGTGTAGGTGGATGGTTGTGTATGTGAAATTGTCCGTGTGTAATGGAACATTCCGTGTGTAATGTTATGACTGCGTCATCAACATACACTCGAGTGTGCGCACCTACGGGCAGCACGCACATAAGTAAATATAAAAAGTATAGGGGGTGGGGTAAAGAAAGGGGGGTAGGGAAGATAATAATAATGGAAATGAATAATAAAATAATATATGATAGCTACCATACGTAACATAAAAGATTACATGTCACATTCAGAGAAAATAACAATCATATAACGGGCGAGCTTCGCTTCGCTCGATTTCGCGTGTAACAACATTGCAAAATGTTGCTATGGCAAAGCTTGCAACTGTTGCAACTCTCTATTCTCGTCTGCTTTACTACTATAATCTATATTATATAGTATATAGATATATATATATATAGTATATATAAGGTATATATATATATATAAATATATTTATATATATATAGTATAGTATATATATAATATATATAATATTATATAGTATATAATAATAGATATATTATATCTAGAAGATTGACTTTTCAGAGATGCTCTGAATTAGATGAAATTATTCCTATTATGCTAAACTATTTTGTACAGCTCTCTTAAGACTAAATACATGGCCTTAATATTGGTACAGGTGTTAAAAATTTTAGGGATTAAAAACAAAAAAAAGATCTTAGGTTGTAGTGCCCTAATTGCGGAATATGGCCGGATTTAAAATTGCGGAATGATTTAGGCCATTCCGGCTAACTGCAATTCCGCAACTTTTTTTCAAATTATCGGCAATCGCAATTCCGCATTTTTTTTTTTTTTAGTTCCGCCCATTTAAGTTTTCCCTTAAATGCGAGACGCTCATCTGATAATTTATATAATAGTAAATATATAATATATATGAATAGTAGTATATATATATATATATATAATATATATAATAAATATATATATATTATATTAATATATTAATATATAATAGTATATATATAATATAGTATATAAATATATAGTTAGATGAAATATATATATATTATAATATAGTAATATTCTAATGTCGAAGATAAGGGAACTCGGAACTGTATTCGGATAACTGCTGAAAATATGCCTCACGCTCTCGCCAGCTAGCTTTATTGCTGCTTCCAAATAGCTGATTAGCTACGTTTCAGATTACGCTTAATAATAACACCCAAATCTTTCTTGGTCAATAGACTCAAGCCAATCCATTCATATAAAGTTAAATGTTTGTATTGAGTAAGCCTAGGTGAAGAAGACCTGTACACTTGTCACTGTTATATTCATTCCATTTTTGAACCGCCAACGAGGTATATCAAGATCATTTTTGCAATCTGTTGAACAACATCATTGATTCCTACTGAGGTAGCCCACTTTAGCACATCCTGAAGAACTTTAAGACCTCTAACATTTAAGTCCTTGATTCTTGAATCATTGATATATATCAGATAATAGTGTTCCCCATGACTGAACACTGTGGGACATCCAATTTCACTATTGTCCCATGGATGAACTTATTTGCCATCTGTATGTATGAGGTTACACAGCTACTGTCCTTTTATCCATAACAACTCTTTTAATTCCCAACATGCTACCACTCACCATACCACATTGGCGATAATTACTATGCATCAAAGCCCTATGTTGTGGAACTTATCAAAACTTTGCCGAAGTCAAAACATAATATCAACATGGACCTCCTTCGTCAAATGGACAGTCAGTAATTGTCCCATAAATCTAAAAGCTTTGTCTGTACATGATCAACCTCTTTTCTAAATATCTGCTGGACAAGACATACCAAGTTCTTTTCCCCAAATAGCTTTCTTTATGATTCTGTCAGTAACTTTTCCCAAAACTTTTACAACCAGAGAGGTTAAGCAAACTGGCCTATAATTTCCCAAATCTTCTTACTACCTTTCCTTATAATAGCGCACAGCAGTCTGCTGTTTTTCAGTCATCTAGTACTTCACCAAATGTCAAAGATCCATTATTGAAAAAAATCTACAATCACTTTGCAAGGCTCCTACTACCTCCACAAATTCCACATAGTATACCATCGAGACCTGCCTGCTTTATTTAGGGTCAATATGGTCTAAGTAAAAGAATTTAGTTCCTTTACTGCAATTTAAAATCGTAAGTACAATTTTATTAAAGTGCATACCGACAATTTAGTGACTCCAATCTTTCCCTCAGTAAGCAATTGAAGTAAAATAAGCAATTGCAGGATGATGCCTAATTCCCTATCTGACATTTACTAAAATTTTCATCAATTTAATTGGACCAATTGTCGAATTCTCACCTTTAAATTTATATGAGATCAAAAACTTCTTGGTGCCCTTCCTAATTAATTTCTGTCTCTCTCTTTGAATTTCTTATTGACTGGTTATGTTCATTTCTAATTTAATAATTTTTGAAATATACCATAGCTCCCTACAAGCACCCTTGAATTTTTTAAAATGGCTAAGATTTTCATCAATTTTCCTGTATCTCTATTCCACCAAACAGATTTTCTTTACACCACCCAAATAGGTCTATCTTTAAAACATACTGGCAGAATATTACTAAAAATTTGCTTGAATGTTGCCAAAACAATTTTGATCTTTAAACCCCTTGTCCTAGTCAGTTATGTCAAGCATGTCTCGAAATTTGGTAAAATAACCATTTTGGAAATCTAAGATCTTTTCCTTATTAATTTGCAATTTGGGCCCAGATAACATTTAAGTTAATTTATTATATTCATATTAGGGTCACTTGACCCAAAATCCTCTTCTACTCTGACATCATCCAATATACTATCATCATTTGTTAACAATAAATTTAAAAGTTCTGTATGTCTTGTAGGTTCATGGACCACCTAACTCAAAAAGTTGTCTAGTATAAAATTTATAAATACAGAAGTATTATGAACTATACTAGTCAAGGTATATTACTCATTGTCAGGAAAATTAAAATCTCCCATTATGACTGCTTTCTTTCTTTTTGACATGCTGTCTCGTTTTCTTTCCATTTTGATATCTATTTCTTGGCACTGGTCAGGAGGTTTAAAATGCCCCTATTCTGCATAATTTATTGTACATATGAATGTCCCCTCACATAGATTCAGCATCATGATTAGTTTGAATGTCCGTCATTAAGCAGTCATATTGAATATTGTTTTTAATATAAAGCTCGCCCACACCACCACCCTGTTGCGTGTCCTTTAAACTGATGATATTAATAAAGTGAAATCTCTCTAGCTTTATTCGGAGAAAGGGAGTCCTCCCAACAGTTCTTACATTAACCCATGCCTCAGTTAACGCAAATAATGCTAGAGAATTCTCCTTTAAGGTAAAGAACTAACAGTTTCATCTTTAATATCTAAGGATATAGCAATTTTCGTGGAAGCATTTGCATATTCACAATGCTGTTAACTGTATGATATTTCTTTATTGAGCGCTGTAGAAAGAAAACGTAGTTTATTTATCCGTGCCACTATTTACATTACCAGTTGTTATAGATATCCATGAGAGAGCATTTAGCCATACACCCCGAAATTTTCACCTTACTTTTTGATAGAGGCAAATCCTCCGAACCTGGCACTGAAAAGATCAAACCCTTAAAATGACCTCAAAGTGAACTCCCGCTCTGGCAAAAAAGATCTTATGCCCAGAAATTTCTCTAGACCACCAAACTCCAAAAACCTAAATTTTCTGAAAAACCCTTTCATTTACACTAAGGAGAGAGTGAAACTAAACATAGGTAAAATCTCAGAAATCAGGCACCTCCTTCCACTGGCTTTCAAATTCTAGAAGTCAACCCTTCGTATACTTACGGTGATGCTTCTCCTGAATTCCGTAGAAACCTTTCACACATGAACAGATCTTGTTGTATAAGGTAATCTGTAAAGCTCTCTCTCCTCTCTCTCTCGTCTCTCTCCTCTCTTCTCGAATCTCTCGGTCTCTTCGTCTTCGTCTCCTCATCTCTCTCTCTCTCTGTCCTCCGCCAGATTCTCTCTCTCTCTCCTCGTCTCTCTCTCTCTCTCTATCTATCCACGATATAAATTCGCTGCTGGCCACTGCATTGACCTGCATACTCGCAATCGGTTCCTTTATCCGTATTTCTAAAAAGTCGCTTAATTCGAGGTGAGTAGTATATTATATATATATAGTAGTATTAATATGATATAATATATATATTAATAGTATAATATATTATAGTATATCATAGTATGATAGTATATATAATATATAGAATATATATAATATAGTAATGTATAATGTCAATCATCACTCGTATGTCGCACAACTCTTCGAACACACGAGAGTAATGAACTTAATATTTTGAGAAATTTATTTTTTTACCCTTTTTTTTTTTTTTTGTATAAGATATATATAAAAAATAAAAAAGGAAGAATTAAATAATTTCTGAAAAATATAATATATTCACATTGATTTATATATAATACGGTATATATAAATATATATATATATTAATAATATATGATATATATTGGTATAATATAATATATATATATATATACATATATATAATATAACTACGATATATATATAGTTACGTATATATTAATATGATATAATAAATATATATTAAGTAATCATACGTATATATATCTATATAGGTATACATATGATATATATGTATATAGCGTTTATCAGATGAGTATATATATATAAACATATAATATATATATTAACAGTATAATATATAAATAGATAATATTGAATATAATAATTATACTATATATATATATATATAAATATATACGTACTATTATATCATTATATATATATATAGTATAAGTATGTAGCATATAACTATGCATATCATTATTACACACACTAGAGTACACACCCACTTCTATGAGTATACACCGGTCTAACGACATCGCCTAATATGGTCATATGCCCTGTGTGGCGGGGGGAGAAAGAAGTCGCATACATCAATCGTAATGTCTGACGGTCGTAGAAGTCGACTAAGGGGCGTGGTATGTTGGCGGTTGGGCTGGAGGCCGCATTGACCACCACGTATTCCTCTTGCTAGGATGCGATGCCATATACCTCGGAGATGGTCGGAATCGGCCGTAAACCGACCTGTCTATAAATTAGAACATTTCGGACCGGCGAGATTGTACTGAGTACCCGTATGGGTAAATATCAATGGAATGTCAGAGGAATAAATGTGAGGAGAAAGGAGCAGAGGTGATGGATGTGATTTAGAAAGGGCAAAGTTTGATTTGCTCGCTGGTGACTGAAACGAAAGATGAAAGAGAAAGAGGTGGAAATTGGAGTGTTGTGATGTGTAAAAGTGGCGCGTCGCTGGATGTGGAAGAGAATGAAGATGGAGAGAAGGAGTGTGCAATTTTGGGATTGAAGTGAACCTGAGGTACTAAAGCTATGGTCAGCAACTTTGTGTGTGTAAGTTCCTAGAAGTCTAATGTTAAATTTAGTTTGAAAGGTCACGGTGTTGCGTGTGTGTGACGTATGGCGCCAATCTGAGGGAAAACACGGTTGAAGAGAGTAACGATTTTTTTGGGATAATTGGCATTGATGTTCGGATGGGTGATAGGACTTTCAGATTGAGTGTTGGGGGACTTGAATGGGTTGGATAGGTGTTCAAGAAAAGGGATGGTATAACAGTGTTTTGGGGTGGGGGGAGAAAAATGAGGAATGGTAGGGAAGGTTGATTGATTTTCTGTGAAGAGAGAGTAATGTGTGTAGTAAAATACTTCTTTAAAACACGAATGGAGTAGGCCATAAGTATCTAGAGTTGGTGTAGGTAGAGGGAGAGATCGAAGTGAAAAGTATGTTGGATTTTGTTTGGTGAAAAGAAGGAGAAATGTAGGGATGTGTTGGATGTTAAGGATATCAGTGGGGGTTTAGGATGGGATTATCGGATCATTAATGTTGTTTACGTGTAAAAATTAAGTTTTAGTGGGGCATTGATGGAGAGGTGAAGTGATACGAAAGGAATAGTAAAATATAAAGTGAGAAAGTTAAGTGAGCAAGAACATAAGGATAAGTATGTAGAGGCGCGTTGCTAGTAACATGGTTGAATGTGACCAGTTGATACTGAATCAGATCTGGTGCAAAATGAAGGAAGCAATTGTTAGTAGTGCAAAGGATTTATGTGGTGTGCTAAAAGTAGTGAATAAGAAAAATAGTTAAACTAGCGAATAGGTGGAATGAAGAGGGATGAGCGTTAATAGTAAAAGAAAGCGTGGTGAATGTACTAAAAGGCAAATGAGGAAGGTTTCAAAAGAAGAGCTTGGAATTAATATAAGGGAGGAAAAAAGAAAATACATTAAAAGCTTACATTATTAGGAGAAAACAAGAGGTAAAATGAACAGTTTTGGAAGAGGATGAAAAAGGAAAACAAGGAAACTAGGAAGCTCTTCGCGAAGGAAGCGCGAAAGGTAAGCAGAGAATAAAGGAAATCTCACTCAAATAATTCATCCTTCACAAATTACTTGTTGTAACTGATGAAATTGGATGTGAAGGGGGAGTGGTGGGTAAAAAGAACACCTCGAAAAAATTTTTGCAAACATATAATTGATAAACCAGTAATGATGAGGTTAAGTGAATATTGGGGGTGTGTGGTTTTTTGAGGTGCGCAGACGAGGGAATAGGTATGTTTGGGGAGAGGTTTAGTAAGGAGGGAGTTGTAATGGTAAGGGTAAAACGTTACGTAAATCTGCAGGGTAAGATGAAATTACTTAGTGAACATGATCAAGGAGCTGCAGGCGAGTGGATTGATTGGAATTGGAAGTTGTGTAATAAAGCGTTTATGGGAGGAGAATTTTTCCAAGGGATTGGAGGAGGCGATAATTAGACACTTGTGTATAGCATGAGGGTAAGGGGAGAAAAAGGGGAACTGGTAGAAAATAATAGGGGAATGAAGTTTAACTTGAGTGTTGTAAGGGAAAGGGTATAAAAGCAGGCTGGGTATTGTTGTCGAGAAGAGTACGTCGAGTGACGAGGATCTGATTGGTGAAAGAACAGAGTTTGCTCGTTTTAGGATGGGTAGAGGACTGTGTGGATATTAAATTTTTTTTAATTTCTTATATAGTTCAAAATAAGGAAGAAGAAAATAAAAATCATTCTTTTATTGTTTCTGAAACTCCAAACGAGTAAATCGTGCTTTCTGAGGTATTGATCATTAGAAG
>JABUQX010085355.1:42500-54865 GCA_015478945.1 Trachelipus rathkii
GAGAGAGAGAGAGAGAGAGGAGAGAGAGAGAGAGAGAGAGAGAGAGAGAGAGAGAGAGAGAGAGAGAGAGAGAGAGAGTTTAAATTTAAATACTGTAAGTTAAATAAATGCAAAAAGCTCTCCCAGTTTAATTAGTGTTGCGTGCAGATGTGTCAAAATCTAATGGTGGTTGACTGTAGTATACTTGTCGAAGAATAGTAGAGTATGAATATTAAGAAAAAATTGCTCTGATTTATAATAAAAGAAAAGACCTTTTCTATAAAGGTTTATTAAGATACACAAATGATGTAGAAATGAAAGTCATACACGTTAATGAATAAGGAACATATAATAAATAAATAAAATGAAATTAGAGGAATAACAAAAAGAGTTTGATGGAAGTTTAAGAGGTTTTTAAGTGAATGTTTAGAATGGATTTCTAATATATGTGCATGCGAATGAGTGAGGCTAAATCTCTTTGAAAGTAAAGAAAAAGTTTATTTCATATTTTATGGATGTTGTGACGGCAAAGCAAAGTTGAAAATTAGAGACAACAGCCTGATTACAGCTTGAATGAACTGAAAATTTAAAGAAAATGAACTTTGAAGACATAAACATTACGAATGTCATTCGCGTTAATAAATTCGAGCAAAGGAAAAAAAATGCGAGGATTATTTGCATAAAGAATAATTGAAGACTAATTAAGGACTATCGAATCAAAATAAAGGAAATTTGGTAAATCATTCATGGACTGGTAAAAATGGCGTATATACGATAATATATATTTTAAATTTGCATTGAAAAAAGTGTCCATGAAATGTAAATTATTTTAAATCTAATGTTACTTACCTACGAGACAATACAATGTCACCATGGAAATAAAAATTGATAAAGACTCTGTATGTGAAAATTTATAACTAAACTATATACTTTTGGGAATATTTTGAAACTTGTGATTGGTAAGTTTATGGGTTTGTTCACAGCAAAAATTTAGTACAACGAACCTTTGCGACAAAATGAAAAAAAGTCGCAGAAAAGACATATTTAAGCATTGAAAGTAGCTTCTTCATTTATTTTCGAAAAAGAAAATAATTTTAAATACATTTTGTAGCATTTTTTCAGTGTTCAATAAAAAAAAAAATTCAAGAAGACATTGGAGATATGTTGAAAATACACAAAATTAAATTTAAAAAAAAAATCCCAAACTCGATTATATAAACTCTGAAGACAAATAAGTATTTTAAAGCAAAACTCAAATGAGTTTAAATAAGTTAAAATAGGTTCAAATGAGTTCAAATCGCAATGGAAATAGCTCTGAGAGAACCTCGACATATCATTACGTATAAAACTGTCAACACTCTTTTGTTAAGCGGAAGATCGTCAAACCAGGAAGAGAGGAACGTCAGCAGAGTGAAGAATTATTACATAAGGTGAAAAGAACTTTAAATTTATGACATTGAGCAATGCAGAAGACAGAGTAAATTAGACCAAAGAACTGGGTTGCTCTAGTAGATAAATGTTAATGGTAGATGAGTATATAGTATCTTTGCCACTTCCGGCATCTTACTATAATGAGGGTCAGCCACAATTAGTACAAACTTAGTACATATACGCAAAACGTGATGAAGTATAGTATACGAGGATTATATAGATTATAGAATATATTATATAAATAATTATTATATATATATAGATATATATTATTAGATAGAGTATTAATATTATATAATAGGCCCTTATTCTGTTTACTTTATAGAAATAGCTTAAAATTTGAGTGTGGTTGAGTTTGTAGCTAATATTAAGATATTTCTTACTATATATATATATATTAACCAACCAAATATAGATTGGGCAGGTGAGGTAGTAACTATACGGATTACAATAAGTGTGATCGAATATGGTATGTGAATAATTAGGGTGGTAAAAAGCATACTTAAGTTATGGGTTAAATAGATGTTATTTGAAAATGAGATAAAGATGTACCTCACTCACGAAATATATAAGTTCGAACACGTTACACATAAGAAAAAACCCATTGCAGATGATAGATAGCAGTAGCGAAATAGGATATATATAACTAGATGATTGTAAGATTAATATAAGAGGAACAGATAATTAGAAAAAAAAAATAGACACAATCCAAACATGATATTTCATCAAAGAAGAATAATATAAGAGGAGCTATTCTGTACTCCAAACTGCGACGAAGGGACTAGATAATAGAGGGTGAGTACTCAGTTTGGCCAGTAAATCCGTAAAGCTCGAGGGACATGGCGTGTAATTTTCAGTCGAATCGCCCCGCTCTAGGATAGTAAATACCAAAGGATGATCAGAGGGCGTTGTCACCCGCCTCGGAGGGGGGAATGTAGGCCACACGCCCTTGTCTTCATCACTCGTGCGCTTACGCCCTAAACCCCCGGTAGTCCCGGCATTCTTGGTTTACCATCTGCTTGCGTGGGTATTCCTTGTAGTTGAAAGTAAGTTATAAGAAAAAACATACGAGGCGTAAGTTAGATATTTGAGACGTATTACTTGATTTTCCGCCGCAACATTAGTAGATGGCTTCAAGATCAGATATCAGTTGTTGAAATGGTCTGCATTCCGGACTACTGAATTTTTCATTTGTTACGATATCACGACACTAGAATGTATGTTAGCGAACTGTGATAAAAGCAGCAAAAAAAGAATAGCAGAGAAAATTCAACACTGAAAGTTCAAATTTTGAAAGCCAGGAAAAAGGTTTATTATTATTACATTATATGAGATATAAATCGAAGGATTCGATTTCCGAAGGAAAATCGAATCTGAGATCGAAAAAACGATTCCATGTAAGGAATCTTGAGTTTTTTACGTATCACTTATATACGGATTCTGTATCCCGCCATGGTTGCTTCTTCGCATCCGGTTCTGAGTATATATCCTTAATTAATATTATTATATCTATAGAAGTGTAGAGTTAGTCGTATTGGAGATTTAATTAATTTGTATAAGAGTGAAATATATTAGGGAGTATGTTTGAGTGGTTAGATGATGAGGTACCCTTGTTGTATACGAAGTTTATTAACATTCACCACATAGTTATAGGTCCCACCCCCTACGAAAGGGAATACCTACCTAAACCCCATTAAAAAATCGAATATTTTATTATAGGTGTTCGTAATTGACTGATAAAAGCTTTTGAGGAGCTTGAGACTAATCAAGATGTTGAAATTTCTAGAAATGTACTTGATCATGTGAATCTGAGAGTTGCTCCGGCACGGTGCTGGAGCCGGGAAGAGGCTGAGTTAATATAAAAAATTATCGGAATGAAAGAAAACCTTGTTGAAAGCCATAGAGGATAAGGATACCATCAGAGCCTCATTACTGGGAAGCTCACAGAGAGCAGAAAATATAATAGAAAAATGCAATGTTAAGCTGAATGAGTTGTGGAGGGTGGAGAAGAAGAAATAGTACCGGAATGAATGCATTGAAGACCGCGCGCTCCCGGCAACACGGTACCTAATCTCTCTGTATCTTTTGCAATCGATAGCTTAAAGTGTGAAATTTAGAGGACAATGTTCTTGGAAGAGAGGTAGTTGTTAGGTGATAAAAAAGATTTAAACGAACGATATTGCAATTGCGTATGTGCATTGATGGACTGGCATTATCGATAGAGAGTAAAACTAAGTAGGAGATAGACTCTGAGAAGTGGGGTGAATAGATAGTATATGGATCAGTCTGGATGTAACAATATTTTTTGCTCAAAGAATATGAGATAAGCACTAGAGACTACCCTAAAGCTCAAGATCATACTTGATATAGATGAATTCACACGATCACTCGACACTCGGCAAAACACAAAGCACACAACACAACACACAGCACTCCCTAGCAGTGCACAAACACAACCACACGAGAGGACCTACCGAAGAGCAGACTAGCAAAGACAGCGAATGACAACACCACAACAATAAAGCAACAATAGAAGCACACGCAGAAAGCCACATTGCGAGAACAAGCACCGACTCCATGGCACACACACCTACATGAAGCGGGAGTTTTTGGAAGATTTTAGCCTACTGAATGTGGCACACAGAAATAGAACCACTTGACTAGAACTTGAAGCATACATGTGGTTGCACGTGCTTCAGGATTGGTTCCTAGTGGTTATTAAATAGAGTTGGTGAAATATAATTTGAGTGAGATAATAATTTTACAAACTCAATTTTATGTTTTCAGTTGAAAGAAAGTATGATTCGCTCACTGAAGCGGTATGTATACGTGGATGTCACATCCGAACTGAAATGGTGTGTCATGGGATGAGCATCACACATATGAAATGAAAGAGCCGACCGCGATATCGGTAGTCATGCGAGGCTCTTCTGGGTCGAACGCTCGCAGGAAGGGCCCAAACTCGCGCGCGCGGCCAGCAAAGGCGAGCGGTGTCGCCGCAAAACGCCGGGATTGCCATATCGCCGCGAAACGGTTGCAGCTAGTAGCGCGCAGCCGTGACAGGACGCGGCACCGGTCAGCGCGATTCCGTTAACGCGTGTGCGCGACCTTGTGCCGTTAGCGACGTCGACGCGACATAGTTTGCGCGGAACAACCCTGACGGACTTGAGATTTATCGCATTGATACTGAAATTCTAGGTACAAGAGAATGCAATACGTGTTCTGGTTTCAACTAATTTTTATTTTATTTTTAAAAACTTATTTCTTTTTAATATGCATCCAAAGATAAATTCATTCTATATTATGAGATTTCTGTAAATAAGTTCTTTTGAATATATAATATATATATATATATATATATTTATATTAAGTAGAAAATATTTTAATTTTAAAGCCTTTATTAAACATTAGTTATCATATATTAAACGTATATCTGTGTTCAGTTTCTATAGTTACTAACTATGTGATTTAGAAACCTGCAGGGCAAGTATATATATCTAAAAGGGTAGTAGTTAGTAGCCAAATAATATCCTAAAGAAATATATTTAATATTATATATATATATATGAAATATAATAGGAGTTAATATTACAGTATACTATCCATAAAATATAGTAGTGTGCCTGAATTAAGGTTAGTTATATAGTAGAAACATATGATTCTATTACAATAGGGTTAAATCGATATAGTAGATTATAATTAAAATAATGATGTTAAATATATGATTAACTATAACAATAAAATACTATAAGAATGCAGTAGAAGTCTAGTAAATAAACAACCTAATATATTTATTATCTATATATACCATTATCATCTATTATATCGCAATGTCAACAATTAGCTAGTTAAGTGTAAAATCATCGCATGTGCAGAAATGGTTGAATTAGATAAGACCAGGTCAGGTATCTACAAGTTCATAAACAAGATCAGTTTAGAGTAGTCATTTACAGGCGAATACAGCGGCTTAATACATACTTTACAATTCGCTTTCCGATAAGTGCAGTTAAAATATTCCTCTTCATTCATCAATTAATAATTCAAGAATAAAAAAGGATTTCGTGTTCTATCAATCTCGATGATTTGGAGGGCAAAGTGTTATGCGGCAGAATACACGCGAACTGAGAAATGAGGGCCATGGGGATTCAAGACGGTATAGCTTCCAAATATGAGATCAACCCGTCACTCCTCCTTTTCTTCTCAGGTGTCCTATAGTTGATGAAGGAAAGACATGTAAACAAGCTGAAAGATCAGCAGATGGGAGTCGTATGCATACTACAAGAGACTCTACTGTTTCAGCGGACCGTATTCAATTTCTGTCGGAGTCCCAGATCAACACCGCTGAACACGATTATTCGAGCGCCTAATATAAGATGTTATCTAATACCCCAAGGGTTATAAATTGTTAGCGAAACCAATCTATATCGTTAAAAAGGGCACCTCTTTGAGACATTAGAAAGGTATATAGTATTTCTTTTGCGAATTAGTGAGTACAATGGCTTGGATAATCACAGACGGTAAAGGTTGAACCCTGATTGTTACGAGGCATGGAGAATAAAACTTTGGACCCTCTGTAAGTCCGCAAAAATGTAGGATTTTAATTAAGAAAACGTAAATTGTAAAACTGATAATAATAATATAGAGCTATTTTACGCAGCTAAACTAAAAAGATGTTCATTAAATATTCCATTTCAATATATTTGATAACAATATACTGTTTTTTGGATTCAGAGTTGACTTAATGGTTAAAAAAAATCGTCATAGAGAGCTGAAACCTACTGGTATATTTAATAATAAACATTTTAGTTTCAATTCTCTATAATTGTTATTTTGGTGTATCAGTCTAATGTGATTTCTCTATTTTCCATATGTTTAATTGGGCTTCATTGTAAATTTTTACACTTTACGTACATAAATGAATAGGTTACCTAATTTAGTAAATTTAAGATAGGGGCTATGGGTAGCGAGCGTAGTTGTTGGCTAAAGGCACTTTATAACGATTAAGAGCATAATATTACGAGGTGTGTTAGATCTAGTATTAAATCCTTAATATACGCGGTATTCCACAGTTATGGATAGAAATATTAAGTCTTTTTCACTGAGGTAAAATATATTCAATCCTAACTTTAGCCCAGTTCCACAATGTTAATATTTTCTTATAGGACCGTACTTTAGCTACTTTATTTTGTTTGAAACTGACACCCACTTATGGTCTCGGACATCTTTTGAAATTGTAAATTAAATATCAAATGATTGTTATATAATGGAACAAAATGTAAATCTATTGTAGAAATAATTTAATAAATTTATCAATTAACTTCGATAAATGGATAAACTTGCCGTGCTAGATGCTCCGGTAAGAGTAAGTTACTACATTATTTATGAAAAATACCTCATGATTGATATAAAACATACGGATTTATATCACAGGTAGAAATTTGTTTCAGGTGCAATAGGATAGGACTATGTATGATCAGGTTCCAGTGAGTATCTGAACTTATCTTCGTTTATAACTTAGAGTCTTATAGATATAAAATAGTGAAATATCATTCGAAGTGAGTCAATGATATTGTATCAGGTAAAATAAGTAGGCGATAAGGAAGTTAATGAGAAGGAGTAGAAGGGAAACAAGGATGCGAAGGGAAAATGACCCTTTTAACAATCTGTATTATGGTAACCATTGAATGAATACTGAGCTTCAAAATTACTAATAAATGATATTGGATTCTCACGTACTTATCTGTGTAGGCGCTTCATACAGGGAGAAGAGATCCAGATTACGCTGCGGCGTACACAGTCATGACTGACCTCAGATGGAGGATGAAATGCATCTTGTCGGAATGGTACATGCAATAAAAGGTAGCCGAGAAGCGATATTAAATGAGGGAAGGAGATTTGTCTTAAACTTCATTTAGTTATATACAAAGGTTTATGAATGTATTACAGGTGTCATTGTTTATAGTGAAAGTTAAGTTGCCAGGTTTCAAGCATCTATAATGTATTAAAGGTTGATTAAACTACGATCTAATATACAACTTATTGTCTTTATAGTGGACCTTTCGACTATTTCACTCTTATAGAGTTTTTTTATAGGTACGATACCTACTACCTTTGACCCGTCAATGTTACTTTAACGTCGTATTATTTATATCGCTTTAATTCAGATACCTTATTCTTCCCTCTCATAATTCTTTCTGAAAGATGAAATCTAGTTTTACAGCTCTCTCAGGAGGATCAGACATAATCCAACCTTCATATATATCCTGGAAAGTGTCTATCCCTGTCCTAGTAGCGTTTATATTTAGCAAATTATTATTAGATTTTTACCTTCCTGATTTAACAAAAGGGATGGCCCGTTGGATATAGAGTCTGAACAACGAGCAAAAAAATCCATACCATTTAAAACCATACCCCTGCATGCTTAATTCTATGACTCTCACAGAGAAAGACGCGTCTCTGCATTCATATAATAATATTATGTATTATCGGAGACGTTCTCTTAGCTGGATATGTACTCCTACACACTCGCATGTTACCAGTCTTGATACAGATCATGTGAAACGTATGAGGTATGGCTTACCTTCTACATCTCTGTAATTGATAAAATACGAATACGGTTATAACTCTTCGAAGAATTGGGCTCAATTATCTACAATTAGTGGTAAGTAGTGAACATGAGCGGGAAAACTCCATCGTGGGTATCAGAGGCTTGCTTTTACGCCTTTAGAGGAAAAATGAACCTACTTTGTACCTGGCTTAAGCAAAAAGGTTAGTCTTTAGTATTCCCTAGTAACTTGCGCGACGGTCAATAAGGGTGAAAACAAATGAGGTATAGAGATATTAAACAATTTAAGAGGTCAGCCGATCCAAACGGAGCGAAATCATGTAGAGACATACACTCTACGCAAAGGAATTGAAACAACTCACAAAAAAGGAGATATAATGAAGTCCCTCCGGATGTCATATATGGTTTTCGTTACAATAACTCTTTCGTGGTATCGTTGTGAGCGTGGGCATAAGTTAGTTTATTACCGCGGAAACTTAGAAGCCAAAATAGAGCGATCGAGTTATACATCAATATTTCACTGGCGTCCCGGAAAATATTTGTATATATGTGTAGTAACACCACACAACTTAACGAAGAACCGAACTGAGAGGACCAGGAAAAGATTATAAATTAAAGAATCTATAACATCATAGCATCAGAGTTAGTCTTATGAGATGATTTTTAATGAAAGTGAGATATTGATCTATCAAAATATAAACAAAGATTTAATACACTCAGGTTTAGCTAAATAAATTACATAAATTCACATTGCATATCAGCAATGTGTTGGTTTAAGTCTAAACAAGTGGAAATACGCTCGAGTCATACGATGTGGGCTGTTATTAGAAGACCAGTCAATGTATATATTGAATAACTAATTTCCTAAGAATATGAAATATTTCATTCATTTGGCCTCAGTTGAGCGCAGGTTCAGGGATGTAATTTTTGGATACTTTTTAGTACTTTTTTTAACATTATCAGACATTATCTCTGCCATTCCTCATTTCCAATTAGGAATCCATAAGTTTTTCAGCGTAGGAAGAATTAACAACATCGAGATGATTTAATTTCACTTTCCTATAAAGAGATGTGACAGTTGTCTAAAGAAAGTGACATAGTACGTCTTTAATTAGTTTATATACGAGATGATTATTTTATTCGTTGGCTATATTTAAGAGTGAAAGCGATTGAAAAGAAAGCGTCATGAGATGTTATTTATAAAGGATTAGGGAATAGAAAGAGTTAATAATTATACTATTAAAACCTTTTATATCCCACACAAATTATAAACTGATCAATGTTTTCTTAATTATTATCTACATATAAGCATTTATATATAGTATATTAGCTTGAGTTAAACTTCACTGGGTAACCTATCCATTTTGACAAGATACTGAGTTATATTGTTTACCTTGGTGCTCTTACAACAACTAACTTATTTTTCTATTTTTAGATACTCTAAATGATCCTTACCGTTCAAGTTAATCCAAATATTGTGAATATTTATCTTGTTTTGAGTGTTCTTGTTAATTTATGAGAATCCCCATATATCGTGGATATATAATTTATCTCCGTGGTGCCCAATCGTTGTCTATAGATAGCGTGTGATAATATATAATAGTAAGCCTGGGTCCCTCGTTGTATGGGTAATTGCTGGCTGGGTGTATTATACTCCTCGTTTCACATATGCGTAGCACTTACGTCTCTACCGATCTCTCGTCATAACTAAATTTCTGAAAATGTTTGTTCATCAGTTTCTCCATAGTGTGAAACACTGAAACTCTATAGCCAGAGATAATACTAACCTTACTTATCACGAATGTCCCTGTGTTGTCTAACCCCAGTAAACTTATGTGGGATTTTTCACCTATGTGAGAGATAGACACGACGGTTATTAATTCATTTACCAATGCTAACGCCGAATAATAGAAGTTGTCATTCTTAAGAATGTTCTAATGGATGAGAAACAGGTGATTATTATGAGTTAAGCCGTATTAGTCCACGTTCGCCACAAGCTTATAGAATGACAATCTATATAATTATAATGATATTAGCAGTGCTTTCCGTGAACAAAACTGAATTTTAATTACATTTCCCTAATTTTGTTTGTTATAGTGGTTCTTTATATAACTCCCCTTCAGTAGTTCTTCGGCGCATCATTAAACTGAAGAGAGAGTGTGTCTGTTAAACTAGCGCCAGTCATTTATCCATTAATACGGAAAGGTAGCTCGGGCCTTCCTTTGTTAGGTTCTCTCCGGTAAACGAAGCCATTACGAGATAAGATACTATACTCTCGGAAATAATTACTATTAACCACCTCAAATAATTCCATGATTTACCCTATATGCGTGTTCGGCGATATAAGTATATAGGAAACAGTATCTGAATATCACTATAACTTACCTCATTATATAGAACTGACTTTCCTTTGACTTGCATTGTAGCAACTGTCTTTGAGTATTTTTATATTACTTTATTCTATTTCAAGTTAGACTTTATTAATTATAACCAATAAAGTTAAAGTAAACAAACAATGGAAATCGTATGGAATATTAGGACTTGTTGATTGGTGAGTGAGAATTATATCGATTGTAAAGATTATATTATTATGTATAATTTTTATCATACGGTCTATAATCTAATTGCCATACGCATAATCTAATAATATGGGGTAGTATTATGATTTTATCGAGGGAAAGGAAATAATATATTTTATCGATTATATATAGGTTTATGAAGTGTAAAAAGCATCCTCACCTTCTAATATTTTTTCAATTTCCTTTTTTTACTTAATAATTTTGAGGAAACTGAGCCGAACCTTGGAAAATAACGTACCCCTAACTATGTAATTTGCTGATTTCACATCAAAGTAATAATTATCGACCGCTTCCTTAATAATAATAATTTAATGACAACAAATTGACATTAAAATACAATAAAAATTGTATATTCCTTATTAAACTTTTTCGAATATATTAAAAATCAGAATTGTCATTGAAAGTATTTTAATTTAATTTACAAAATAATATTAATTCAATATTTTTAAAATATACGTCATAAAACAACACCAATGAGCGAAGGGTACACAGAAAAGAGTAATAGTGGTGAACACTATGGGAATGAAATTAGCAGGCGGAAGAGGATAAAAATTATTAATATATATATAGTATTAGAAAGATCCCAATAAATGTCATGAAGGCAATGGAATCTCTAATATAAAGTTAAAAGTATTATATGAAAATAATAATAAGAATAAGAATATGAGTAATACAAGATAGTAATTAAAATATTAATGAGTATTAAGTAAATAATATATAATTGAAATGAAAATAATATATAATAAGTATATGTAAGGTTATAAAAAACATAAAAAATATATATAGATAGATTAAATATAATATAATTTTTAAATTATTACAAATAAAGAAATATACCAATAGATATAAAAGTATCATAAGTATAATAGATCAGATAGAATGGCTAATATAACTCATTTTTGAATACATTTATATAGAAATTTTACTTTATTATCTGACTCGCATACTTGAAAGGACAGTGGAATGTTACCTCTATTTAGATCAACTGTTGAATGCTATTAACGATGTATCAAAAAGACTTATTGGAAGTAAAAAGAAAGTAAAATGATATAAAGTTACTGAAAGAAGACTTATGGTCATGAAGGTATCCCTTAGCAGAAAATAAAAAGTAGGAAATAATATACACAGATACAGCATGAAACTCTTAAAATGGTTATTTCTATAATCGGACGGTTTCACAGAAACGGCAGTCGAATAGGTCATAGAAGATGTATCTATGTATATATCCTGAGTTCCAACCAGTAGTCACTGAAGATGCCTAGTATGTCCATTCACAGGTAAGATGAGATCAATGATAATATTACGAAAGTCTAACTAAAATATGTTCGAGCATCCTAAGTAAGGTTGTTTCCAAGAATAAATTCAAGATAATGAGTATTGACCGGAAAGTATCGATTTCCAATATGAGTATACATGAAAATCAATTTATATAAAAATAAGATGATTAAAAGGAAAACAAAAATAAAAAGCATTTATTCTATATAACATCTATCAAACATAGTAAAAAGGAACTTTCCATTGTAGAAAATATGTCTTAAAAAAAGTAGTAGAAAATCTACTCTATAACCGTATCACCATTAGGATCATTGATTTATCTATATGTTTAGAGGATGGCACTTCTAAGGTATTGGATTAGGTAGATTTTAAAAAAACTTTAAAAAAATCTTAATCTAAGATATGTTATAGTGTAATGTTTGGAGAAAGTAATAGCAAGTTTTAGAAGGAGGATGTTTAGGATTGGCATTTTTTCTAATGTGAAATGTCGTATAAACATATGGAAGTTTGAAATATTTGTTGCCAAGTTTCATTCT
>JABUQX010085356.1:0-52500 GCA_015478945.1 Trachelipus rathkii
AAAAGGGCATTCTTCAATTTGTCTTTCTTTCGAATTCTTCTTTAAGAATGCGCGGAATATTCGACTAAGGCCTTCCCGTTAACAAGCACTACGATAGGATGCCTAATTTTCCTCTGTCCCATCCCATTATTCCTCCGCAAATCTTTGCGAAGCGGGCCTTTCGGGGCATCTAATGTCTCGGGTTGGCCGCCAAGGGAGAGGCTACATTTGTTTTAAACATCTTAATCTCAGCTGCTGTTGATTATTATGCCTGCTTGCAATCCATTCCTCCCTTAGTCTAGCTATGACAACATAGCAAATCTCATTTCTCTGTCAGCTCTCTTTCTTGTGTTTGCTTGAAATTCACCACCTCGTTCCACCATCTCTTGTCTCTCTTCTGCTTCTTTCTATCTCTCTGCTGCTTCTTATTATTATTATTTCTGTTAATTAATAAAACTCTTTTCGACCTTCTTTTCTCCTTTAAGTCCAATATCTAGGCCGATCTTACCTAATGCTACGGCCCAGTCTTTTATATTACAAATTAGTATATTTTCAATACAATGCTCACACCTTAATATCTATATCACTAAGTAGTTACTTCTCCGAATGACGACTGATATTCATTATGAAATATTCAAATAGCCGAATAATTTCCCTTTCTTAGATCAAGTTCAGACAGAGGTCTTCATTATTGGTATTCGATCTTTCTTTTTCCTTTACTTTAGAAAAGTATTCCGGAAATGACCTCCAATTTATCGTCAACAACGATGGGGATTCTTATAACAGCTGACAATCCCGTTTCGGATTTATTAAATTAAACACAATATTAACAGTAAAGTTGAATAAAATGTCGTAGCTATCTTACACGTTTCTACTCCTCTCTCTCTCAGAACAAGATGTAGTGAAACCTACGAATCTCTGCATCTTTACTTATTATCTGAGTCACAGCGCTAACCTATTCAAAAAATCAATCATCCTTTACTTTTCAACGTAAGGTATACCTTCTCCAATAATAATAGTTCTTATCCAGAATTAAAGTCCGCGTTCTTAATATAACTAAACTTTTCCTACTCCAAAGGTTCCAAATAAGTTTTCTCAACAGTGTATTACTTTCACTATATAATCTCCACATGTGTCACAAGGTAGTATAACTCTCTTCTAACTTTTCTAAGTAAGCTTCTCCCTGTTACTACTTCTATTCTTTCCTCAAATCCTCCGAAAGTACAAGACTCCCTAAATCACTCCGCAAAAAGGAACTCAAAATCTCAATGTATCCTATTCAATCCCAACCGATAATTGGCAACCTGAATTATTCACCACATAGCAGCTAGGCTTGGAATAGACCTCTTAATCACAAAAAACAAGCAGTCGTTCAATAATTATTATTCAGATACTTAAGTTAAGATCTCGTAAATATTGTTTACTGAGGAGTAGAACCAATCGAACCAAACGTAGAACCAATTATAGAATCAAATATGGAAACCCTAATATTTTATTCCATTTTATAACTTTCCCAATCCAACATGACGGATTTGTAAGATTAATTACATGAATTTTATATAATAATATATAGTTATTTGCTACTTTTATATGTATGTGATCTCTTATAAAATAGTTTTAAAATAAAAATCTCCATATATAAAAATCATTCTTCAAATAAAAGTGTATTTAAGATTTCATCACTTTTTGCAAATTCAAATGCTTCTTCCAATCCTGTTCAAATAAACATAATATAATTTATCCGTATTGACGTGTGAAGCTCATGATCTTAATTTCTCTATATTCCAAAATAGCAATAACATATTAATATAATATATATTATATAAATATATATATATATATTAATATAGTAACTAATACTTATATATATATATATATATATAAATATTATATATAATTATATATATAAGTATATTATGTATATTTTTTTGTGGAATAAGAATTAAAGATCTAAAAAAAAAAAAAACTAGTTACTTCTATTTTTAATGTTTGTTTTCACATTATTTTATTGCAAACTCGGACAACATCTCATTTCATGCGGTAGTATTGCCAATGGGAAGAGCTATTGTCATGACGTTTTCTAGATGAGGAGCCTTGCGGAAAAATCCCATCCAAAATAGACAAAAAAGACATCTTACGTTTCTAGTTTAACTCTATGCCAATGAACAACCCAGGATTTGAAAGCATTAAATACGCTTTCTACGAAGCATAAATGTCCGAATATAAATGACTTTATAATGTTAAACTTAGCATCTCGTCCTGTATAACATTGTACAAACAGCTTATTTTAATAGTAAGATACAATAGCAATTTCTGAAGTTATTTTCTGACATTATTTGCTTTTATTTGCTTTTTTATTTTTTTTGTAGAGGAGAACCCGAGCCTCCTTCCTTCCTCTGTAAAACCCTGCGCCTGAGTATATAATATATATATATATATATATAATATAGATTTATATATACTACATCTATATATAATATATATTATATATATTAATACTATATATAGCTATATACTATATATATATATATATACTATATATATAAATGTTAGTATATATAAATATATATGAGTATATTATATAATTATATAATATATATAATATATATATTATATTATAACTTATATTATTAATATACACCGAATATATTTATCATATTATATATAATATATAATATACATAATATATATATATATATTAATATATATATATTATATACGTATAATATAGTATATATATATTATATACTATATATAATATATAATATCATATATCTGTAATATATATAATAACTATAATATATTATATATATACTATTATTATATTATATATTATTAGTATTATATAATATATTTATAGTATAGATAATTTATAATATATATTAATAATAATATAGTAATATATATAATATTATATATATATTACTAATGATATAGCTATTTAGTATTATAAACTAATATTAATATATTATTATACATACGGCGGCACAGATAACCGAAAATGTTAAACGCGATAACCGATAAAACTCGATAATAAAAACCCTTTATCATCGATTAACCGAATACGGAAAACTCGATGGTACAATAATTATTCGCCCGATAAGGCGATAACCGATTAATCGATTAAATCCGAATTTTTATGTATTTCATTTATTATAAATAAAATGTAGGATTATATCTTCATGAAATATAATTAGTATACACTATATATATAATATACTATAATATATATATATATATATATATATTATATATATATATATAATATATACATATATAATATATTATATCTAGTAATTATATATATATATATATGTGATGACTGTTGTATGTGTCCCTCATTAGGTTTAGTGATTCACCTACGTCTCACTCATAGCTTACACCTAATGAACATCCACTCAAAAACAAGGTTTCATCTATATGCCAAATCTGTTAATCATTATTTTTATTGTATAGAAGATAAAAATTACCTTAACGCTTCTTTTGTGTGCATCAAGTCTGTGTAATGGCAGCGCGAAGCGTCGCCCAAAGAAGGGTGCCTGAGACCAAGGGAAGATAGAGGGCACGTAAAGATTACCCGCATATAAGAAGAGCTGTAGATCTAAAAAAATCGGCACTGTACTCAAACCAGGAAATTCAGAGTTTATTATCTGTGTAAATATTAATGTGCAGTTTAACGTATTAAGCATCTTATTTAAACGTAAACGCGCTGTTTAATTAATACTTAACCTAAATTACGAAGGAGAGGACTGCTTTTATATGACAATTGATCAATTAATTACATCAACCAAGAACCATGTCAGTTTAACCAACATTGCTATATTGCACCTATCTAATCAATTATATTAAACAATTTTGAAGTCTATGTGACCCATATCTACCCAGAAAAGATATCATAAGAAAAAAACATAATAAAGTAACATTCCTCATTTTTAGCCAACTGCTACATAACTCTTCCATGCCGTTTCGTACAAAGAATAGTGCCCTCCAGCTAGTGACAAACTTGAACAACCAACCTTGATCATGTATTTGAAGATTGTCAAACACTGTGAATTAAATAGTCAAACAGTGCCTAATTAAACTTTAGAAATCAACTAATTAAAATCAAACAGTGAAAAGTGAAAAAGTGCCATCTCAAAGCGAGATAATAAGAGAATCCACAATATAATTATTGTTTTTAACGATTGGTGGGAGATTAGTAACGCTATAAAAAAAAAAAACAAAAAAAAAGACAAGCTTCCTGGCAAACACAAAAAAAAAAAAAAAAAAGTCTCAAAGTTCCCGCAAGATACCGAAATAAAAATAGATATCAGACAAATTTTCCTAAAGAGGCAAAAGAACAATATCAATCCCAAATCAGCCGAGAAGAAGAAAAAGACCGACCTAAATATGCACGCCAGCCAAAAAAGACGAAAATCTCCCGGCGTTCAAACCAAAAGAACAACATGGCTAGTTTACTTCGTCTCGAAACAGTAGACCCCATCAAACCTCCCCCAGAAAGTAGCCCCTCCAATCGAAGGTATAATGAAGGAAGATGGCTCGTCGCAGTTACGCAATTCGGTAATCTTGCAACCGGAAACCTACAGAAGAGGCATGTAATAGCAGCAAACTGGTAAGGATCACCTTACCCCACCCTCTTAGGGAAAAAAAAGGAAGAAAAGCAGTCCCCCTTCAACGCTAGCATTCCCCACCTTCAACTTATTATGCATGCCTTGAATGATTTACGACATAACAAACCCATGATCTTTACCTTACCATAAATATAACGATCGAAACGACGAAGAGTCAGGCGTACTTGGGAACGCAAATATTACCCTAAGCAATAAATTACAAATTCTGTGAACTTCTCTAAAGACGATTGTTACACCTTAAATTAACTTGAAGAGTATAGGAGAACTTAAGCCCATCACTGAAAGCAGATAAGAGAAGTCTCCAGCTCCTGGATGAGAAGGGAGCTCCCTCACTCATTAATTAAGGATATAAGGAAAGCTCGACTATCAGCTTGACCAGTACTAGATAACATATTAAAATCATTAGAGAAAAAAAATCTTTCTTTACATTGCCTCAGGCAATTAGCAGATCTCCCTCATGACAACAGAAAAGAAACATGATTTCGATGAATTAAGATAAAATCGCCTAAATTTTAATAAAATTTTTCACTCCAACGAAGTTAACCACTCCCAGGGCGGGAGAACTTGCGACGACATGGCACCTTTAAAGCTCGATCAGCAGAGAAAAGTCCCAAAGCCCTACAGAGAGTCCTTCGCTAAAGAGGGGAAAAATATAAATCGCAGTGAAATACTTCTGAGAATACGCTGAAGCAAATGAAGGAGTTCAACTCGCAAAAAGCACGAACATTATACTATCTATGCAAAAAACCAGAACATCAAAAAACAAAAAACATTCAGAAATCCTAAAAAAATCCCCCCACCCCCACAATGCGGTCAGAACACCAACAGAAGGAACTTCAGTCAAATCCAGCGCTTCTAAGAACGTTAGCGACTGGTTGAAAAACACCGAGGGCTTGATAGGTTTCCACACAAGCAGACTACTTTGCACTGCCGTACATTTAAATTGAGCAATTCTGCTGCAATTAACCCCTGATTCCTCCCAAAATCCCCGGCGCACTCCCCCACCTGCACATACAAGCATTCCAGATCATTTCCAAGCAAGGACAACTTGACAACTCTGCCTGTGAGGCGACTGCCGGAGCCAAACGGAGGTAATATTGGGCAAGAGGAATGTCTTTCGTGAGTAAAACGTGTAATTTTCGCCTGCAATCTCTTTATATGAATAGGTTCAAATTTGTGGAAGAGGGAAAATATAATTTTAATTATAGACGTAATCTTGGTAGAAATTCATTGTTAACATATTGCAATTTTAATAATAAGATGAATCATAATTACAACATAATAATTTCAATATAATTATTAATGATAGTGATAATAACGGTAGAAATTATAGCCATAATTACAGTTTAATAAGGAAATTATAATAATTATTGAATGGCGCATCTTTTATAATAATAATCATAATGTAATGAAAATAATATAATAAAATTATACATAAACATGCATCTGCTGTATAATAGTTACAATGATAATGTGGAATATTTAATCCCTAAGTCCTATAATACATAATAGGCATTTAGTAAAAATTGGATATTATGAATGATCGTGTGATTATAATGGCAATAGTTAACTTATATTTAATAGGATATCTAAACTGGAATAGGATTTACTGTAAAAGATTATCAGAATGACACGAGTGAATTTATAACAATGACTTCTGAAAACGAAAGTTCTTAAATAACGGAGCATTGTGACTCAAATGGGCGAGACAGGGTTCATATGACGCAACCTTCCCCCACAGCGGAGTCACTTATCAAGACGTCAGCAAGGATACGAGCCCCTCTTAACTTTTAATGTAAACTCAAAGCAATGATGATCTCTCAAATTTTGAAACAATATTAACTAATAGATTAGTAGAACTAGAACTGGTAGCATAATTAGATACATGATAAATCTGTTAAATTTATAATTATATGAAAAACAATACTCTTATGTAATTCACTAGGCAGAGATCAACCAATCTAGATGCAGTCGCTTCTCCCCAACGGAATCACGCTAGCTCCACCCACTGCCATCGACTGGAAGGAGCGGATAGAGAATCATGACTCCAACTCGTGATCAATTATTTACTAATAAAAAATATATGATAAAAATAACTTGTATAATAAAGAGGAGCGAAACCCCTTTCTTAAAGATGAATTGTATTAGTTTAGGGATGAAGGAGGTTCTCCTCCTATGATATGAAGGACCATTTTTAAATTTACAGAATAATGCATTGACTTATCTAGGTATACTGTATGAGCTTCTAGCAACTCACTATAAATGTTTGCAAGCACTTAAAGGATTGTCATTTTGATCAATTAACTGATATAATTATGTTTCGGAATAAAAGTAACAATAATCATATTTACTAGACTCCTCCGGAAGTGCGCTTCACTGTGATAGAGTCTGAATTAATAAAGGGTCTTGCCGTATATTGCCGACGCCAGGGCCGCAAATGGGTGCGGTATAATTAAAAAAAGGGAGGTATTAAATTACTGGGGCGATTAGACACTTATTACATCTTACCGCTTACCCTGCAAACATTACTTTAACGTTTTAGCGATGCTTTTTAATAAACTCTAGGTTCACTTCGATTTAAATGCCATCTATTATTAAGAACTCAAAACAAAAAAAGCTAGCAGTATTTCCACTTTAAGTAATGATGCTTTTGACTTTTACCAGCAATGTACGAATTCCATCCTCGCAACTTAACCTATAGACTTCAAAATGCCAGGAAATGATAACATTTTATATTCAAAAATACCAAAAGAATTTTTGTTGAAAAATTCATGAATAAATCTAGATTTAATTTTAAAAATCGAACGCTGCGCTATAGGGTCTTTATATGGCAACGTACAGGAAAGGAGGGCTGGGCCTTACTTACAGCGTCGAGAACTACTTTGTTGCTCTTCACAACTCATAGTACACGAAAATATAGGGGAGCGGAGGATGGGTAAGGATCTGTTAACTATTGGAGGGTGAAGATTGGAGTTAATGAGGAGGAGAGAAGTAAGCCTGCCCTTAAAAAAAAAAATTTATTGCGACAGTTGGCCCGAAAATTACATACAGTGAAGTCAGCGGCTCGCCAATGCAATTAAGGAGTAGGAGCAGCCCCACATTTCTTTTTGGCAGCCAAGATGAAATTAATAATCTAGGAATCAGGGCACTCCGGGAAAAAAACATTGGGTTTCCTGCTAGTTTTGCCAAAGTGCTGATGGCCGTATTACGTATCTTGGAGTCGTTGTCGCGGCTGCGCTAAACAAAAGTACCTCTGACATTTTACTCTGCCTAAGTATTAAGATATCATCTCTGCATTTGCAACATGCAAATTATCTAACCGGTTCACGATCTAAGAGCAATTAACTTATAACGTATGCCAAGATCACAGAGGAAACAAAGAATATTTCACTCATACTTGTCCCATTCAGTAAATATATTTTCAGACTATTTTATACAGACACCCAAATGCTCATAAGTGCTTCCAGCCCTCATATGTCGCGAAATCGCTATAGATTACATATACTAAATCCCAGAATTACGACTTCTGAAGAGCACCGTGCAAGTTTGGAAATGGTTTTAGAAGGAAACCCATATGAAACATCTATAATAAAAGACTCCCAACCGATTAGCGCCTAAAGATAAAGCCTGTGATTCAACAATAGCCTTAAAGGGGAGTCGCTCTAGCAGCGAGAAGATTGATGGCACTTTCAATGGTCTGTCTCTATCCTTTGTTGTTCCGACTTATTAACATACCGTGAGCTGCCATATTACCGTTTCTATCTACACGAAAAGTGGGAGGGCAAAACACCGCTTTCCACGAAGGAAGATATTGCTGGGATTGAGGCGCTTAAGCATTAGTGGGGGGAAGCAAACTCGCCTGTATTATTATTTCTTGTTGTCTTGTCCTGCAATGAAAAAAACTAAGTTGCTGTTTGTACACAAACGTAACCAGCTTACATACTATGCCTCTGATATGGAGAAGAGGAATGATCACGACAAAGTTTTCGCCACTTTTCAGTCCGTACGACTGATGTGAGTTGCACTACCGCAGACTGGAAGGAGCTGCTATGCTCAACAACAGTTTGCCAAATATGCTTTACTTAATTCCAAAGGACATCATATATCGTACAGCAACGATGAGTGATCAGCCTATTCAAAAAGAGTGTCCACAAAATACATAATATTGGGACTGAATCCTATTCGAATTCTATTGCAAATTTTTGACGTTGAGTTTAAAAGGGTCTCTAGCTAAAAATAAATTGGCAAAAATGTGACGCAAATTGGCGAACGATAAGAATAATCATATAGCTGAAAGATATTTCAATTGATCATAATAGCGCAATTTTAGAAATCGGTAAATGGGCGCGTGTCCCGCAAGATACATCACGACATGGAACCGGCGTTACGATTGGGGAGGAGTCCTATACTTAATATTCTCAACATTCCCACATGAAATGCTTAAGCCTTTTAAATCGAAACATCAAATAAGATATCGAAACTGCATGCGTACATTTATAATAACACATAATAATAAAACGAGTAATAAATAATATATAATAATAATCATTATAATATAAATAATAATATTAATAATAATAAAATAAATAATAGTAAAATTAATATATAATAATAATAATATATAATCAATTAATAATAATAAATGAATATATAATAAGATCATACTTAATAATAATAATAATAATAATAAAATTACATTGCATATTAATTAATAATAATAATAAATATAAATAATAATATACACAATAAAAAAATATAAAAAAAATAATAGTAATAATAAAATATATAATAATAAATAAATAATATAATAATAATAATAATAATTCAATATAATAATAATAATACAATAATAATAACACATAATAATAATAACAATAATAATAATAAACTAATAATATTAATAATAGTAAAATATAATAATAATAATATAATAATAATCATAACTAATAATAATAATAATATATAATAACATAAAATAATTAACTCAATAATAATATAATAAATAATAATAATTTAATCAATAATAATAATAATAATCAATATAATAATAATATATGAATAATGAAAATGAATAATATAATAATAATAAAAATATAATAATTATATAAAATAATAATAACATAAATAATAATAATACATAATAATAAATATATAAAAATAAAATATGATTAATATAATTATAATAATAATTCAAAATGATAAATGATCTAACAACACACAATAATAAAAAGCGTTCAAATAATATAATAATATAAAATAAATGAATAATAATTATGAATAATAAATAATAAAATAATAATATAAATTAAAAGAAAAAAAGATTACGAGACTGGATAAAGTCCATAATAAACTAATAATAATACAATAAGTAATTAATTCATAATATAAAAAAATATAAGTATAATAATAATGTAATAAATAATAATATATAATATAACATACGGTCCTATAAATCAACTCAGCGCTCTACCACTGAGCTACGATTAACGGCAATGTGATTGCTCTTCATCTTGCCTAAGCAATTAAATTTAATGTACTCTCAAATCCTAACACTCAATTAACACGCAAATTGAGACTTTGTAATTCCAGAGAATCTAGCTGGACAAGAGACTGTGGTTAATAAAGGACCTGATAAAGGAATGAAAACTCGGATTTGAAGGCCTGTTTACAAGGGGAATTCATCCATGGCAAGAACCTCTTGAGCGGTGACATTATCTAATGACACTTCTAAAAATCTTACTACTGGAGTCCTTGGAAGATTACAATAAAAAACTAATGTATCAAATAAACCGGAAAGGCGGGTACAAGTCCGAGTTTTATTTCATCAAATTAGGACCATAGTAGCAAGTAAATTCATACAGATTTCGGATGCTGTGTTAGATTAAACAATACGTTACAGCACGGGGCTTTCTCCGAATTCGGCCTTTAAGAAATCTCATAGAAGTTGACACTTCTCCATTGTGAGATTTACTAAAAGTTTTATAGTATGGGTTTCAATTATCTGCTTTTTTATCGACAGATTAGTAACATATCCCTTCGCCTACCCTCTTTAGCAGGCGACCTGGGTCGACTCGTATTCAATAATGTCGCTCAATTGAGAAATCTTTTCCGTTTGTGGCTCCACAGAAGAGGCTCAATCTCAATCAGGGGAAGCCAGTTCACTGACCACAATAATTTAATGACGCTATGTAACCTACTTGGCATAGATAAAGTGCACAACGGCTAACTCCAATGTAACCGGACAGAGAAAAGATAAAATCAAAGCATCATAGTGACACTGAGCGATGATCATATCGATAGTCCAGAAGGCTGTTAAAATGCCTGAAAATCTTGCCCTGGGCAGTACTGTGGAGAATGGTATTAGCCCTCTAAATGACGAAGTGGTCACTCCCAGTGTGCTTATGTTCGGCCAAAATTATCAGTGCCAGGAAGCTTATTACAGAAGGAGCACTCAGTGCCACGCAGTCAAAAGCCAATTTGAATAAACTAGTGCTTAATCGCGTAGGCCGCTCCTGCCACACAGCGTGTATATTTAAAATAAGAACAGTGTTGCGTCCTAAATCTCCAAAGGCACAGCCGTGCTTATGGAGATCAACAGCTATAATGGGAAAACAACTGCAGAAGCATACTCGACCTTTCCGTTTAGGGGTTAAAACAAAAAAATAACGTATATACTCTTTTAAAGCAAGGAAAGAGCGAGAGAATTTGAGATATTGTAAGAATTTATCATATATAACCACGAAACCAACCAAGAAAAAATAAGGGTTAAAAAATAAATAAATCAATTAATAAGAAAAAAAAGAGAGGAAAAAGGGGAGCTTCTTAGTTCTGCATGCAATTTCTTAGAATTAGACAGTAGTTTAATTGATACTTTTATCCTTCTAAATAATACATCATCTCTTTCCTCTATCTAATTACTTGAACCAACCAGCATGCAACAAACAGTTAAAATTCGGAATACAATTCTCACGAGTTTCCTTACCAAAAATGTCACAAGAAAGTTGCGATTTTTTGGAGTTTTAGGATTACATAATCAACCTGGTTCTATTTATTAGATTTAAGGGAGGTCTTTAAATGTCATTTTGTTGTCCCTACTTATGTGTTGAGTAGGGAAGATAAACTTTGTATTTCTTTTAATACTTACTCAGGATGGGTTTAACTGGATTCAAAATAAAGAAAGAAAATTTAGTAGATTATATTTATTTTTATTTTTAATTTCATTTTATAATTATATATTTTATGTATAGTATATTATAATATTTGTATATATAATATATATATTATATAGGTTATATTTATATATATTATTATAATAATATTTATAGTCCTGTTGGGCTATCACTTTATGAATGAGCCAAGTGTAATCCTTATCTTTCCTATCTCTGATCGCTTTTATCACTAAGTACTCACAATGTGAAGAGTATCTACTCCACTACTAGCTTCTTTATAACCTATTAATTTAACTACTCCATAATAAGGGCTTCCTGTATCCAAATTTATATAATTTATTGATAAGGAAAAAATCCTTATATCGTCTTTGTTTTGGCACTTCCAATGGTATTGCTTCTATCTTCTCATATATTCTGGATTCAATTGAGCGAGTCTATCTTTCCGCATTTATAATGTAAAGAGTTGTGTTTAAAATCGTGCTACTGTCCGTTATCTCTATTGTTATTTCGGGTTGTGATTTAAACTTAAGAGTAAAGCCGCTATTATACTGAATTTGAACCCCTAATTATTACTGAGAGTAGGGAATGTGATATATGTATCATTGAGATCTCATGTATTAATTATCAATCAGACCATTGTGTAACTAATTTCCGTCACCATATTATATTATATATGATCATTTTCATTAATTAAATAATCTAAGAAATTAACTAATAAGTAATTACTCTTTTTTATCCACTGTGCTTAATTTTGTAAATAGTCTTTTTTTATATAATTATAATTTATATTATTATAGGATTATATATATAGCTATATTTATATTAGTAGGTAGTATATTATATATTAAGTAATTATTTATTTTATAGTAATAGTATTAGTATTTGTAATATACTAAGTTATCATATATTAGTATATATTATATATATATATAATATACCTAGTATATATTTTAGATTATTATTATATATTTTATTCTATCATATTTATATTTATACTAATATATATGTATATAATATTTATATAAGTATATATATAGTATATATTATATATATACTGTAGTATATTTAGTTATATTATTATGATATATTATATAGATATATATATATACATTATAGTATAATATAATATGATATTGTATATATAATATTATATATATATTTGTTAAGTATATATATATTCGATATATATATATATATTAGTTATATTAAATTATAATTAGATATTTATCATATGGTATAGCATAATTAGTTATATATATCACCACCACTCTATCTTTGATATTCTTATTGCGGAAGGGTGGTGGTTGCAAGCTAATAGTCTTTTTCTGATACACTATGTAGGCTTATAATACTTTCAGTTTATCACATATGGCTATATGATGACTTACATATTCCAGCAGAAAATCACTTGAAGAAAGAATCCACAAACAACTGTGGCAGGAAGGAATAAAAACCAAATGCTACTAGCCTGCGGATGATCCTAGCTGTGCAGGATCTACAAACTCTGGGTGGCGCGGAACTAGCACCCACTGTTGGTACGTCGAGCGTCTGTAAATTATTTTGTGAGCCGACGTGTAAGGTTCCCTCGAGATCACCTGCCGCTGCGGGAGGTTCTATAGTATAAAGTGAGATATATAGCCCATACATCGCGCCGCAAAATGATTAACTGGTAAGTTACTCAAACCTTTATATCTTTTGACTCTCTCTGGCTCTATATCTTAACCATGAGTCGCCCCAGAGTATGAGAACATTACTCCATATAGTATGAACCCTTGTTTAAGCGGAACTGGATTATTGCCAATATGGAAAAAGAAAATATTCTCTTCGAAAATTCAATGTCTACTCCTTTGCTTTATTGTATTATCTTCATAGATTTCTGGTCGAGGGGCCACACGGGACAGGTTTGTTTTGTTAATGCGCAAGAGTTTGTAATATTTCGTTGAACAGGAAGATATACAGATAGGAAGTAAATGTTCAGAAAGGTATGAGAAGATTTGATTTAAAGATTGGCATTTATTTCACTAAGGCTATTAGCAATGTTCAAGAACTATTAACATCCAGATCTCCCCTTCCAGATACCATATTTAAAATCGAAAAAACTCTTTATCCAAATACCTGTATCAGATAATTATTCTCCGGTTGACATGACAAATCCGCGTTTCATCGCGACAGAATTAATTACAAAACTTTCTCATTTAACAACCGGCCAATTCAGAACAAGAACAATGAAGTTCTTATTGATACTGTAACCATCACAAGATTGATCATGATCATATTGAGATTTTGTCAATTCAAGGCAAAAATATGACTTTCCAAACCCGCGAATCCTTTTTTCTGTCCTATGACATAGCATACATACTGATTTTCACATTTTTCAGCCATTTTTTTTTTCACCAGCGCGAATTTTGGATAAGCTCAAATCTCAGCAGGTTTAAAACTCAGAATCTTCAAATATCCTCATTGACACGGTCGTATGACCTACTTAAAAAATAAAAATTCATAAGTTTTTAACCTATTATTATCACTCATACCTTATTGAGATGAGGAAGAAGAAAGCAGAAGAGTTTTCGATCCATCAATATCTACAGCCTTATTTTGCGAATTATTTCTGTATCTATGAAATGGTTGTCATACAACCAGTAACTATACTAATATAATCACACGGGTACGCTTTCCGCTGATTGAATTATAAACAGCTTTGACAGCGCCAATAGCGATCACGGAAAACTACCCAAGAGAGTGTCGTAGCCGGAAAGTAAGATGTTCGATAAGAAGCGAGCGGGGGAGCTTATAAAAGCAACCGACGTGACTTTAATATGCAAAATATGAAGTATAAATAAATTCAAAACTTTATCAATAACATATTTTTATACATAATAGTCTATTGTTCAATACTGCTCTTAAATCAGTAAGATTCTCTCCTTCATATCTAATTCTACTTGAGGTGTATTTTTTAAGCGTTTTTATCATAACCCAATTAAACACATTAAAATCGCCGGTCGACTATAAATAACAATAAGTAAGATTATAATATTGCTATTGCAACACCTTTTCGAGAAACCGTCCGTGATTCTCATTTGTCGAAACAATTATTGGTCTAAAATTACAGCTGAAAGTTTTTACAATAATCTTAATAAATTACGTAATATAAATAATAGCAATTAAGTAAAGGATTCAATATGCTTCATATTTTCTGAAATAAGTATTGTACTAATTCTGATACTGTCCATACATCCTCCAATGTTATATGATATTAGTAATTTGTACAATCAATAAGTATATATATATTATATATATTTATACGTATAAGGGTATAATATAGATGGCCAACTACTAGACGCAACTCCCTCTAAATAAATCTGAGGGTAAAGATGCCCCCAGTAAGTTACATACTATCCACTACCACTTTCCTATATAACGTTGCATATATTAATTTGATTTTTCATCTCACAGCTCTCTCCTACTCTCGAGCCCACATATCAACAGAAAAATTTAAGGTAGGACAGCAGAAGGTCTGCAGGACGTCCAAGCATCAGAAAAAGAATTAAGTGCAGTGAAGCAGAGGCAACATCCGGAGATCCAGTCGACAAACGCTACGAGGAAAAGTCCCAGACATTGACGTTTCCCCATCATGTGCAAACATGATTAGTGAGAGCTACTTCACAGGACCGAAATCCACCCTAGAATTCATCATCGCTGATCCGCCAGTTAGCAACGACAGGAATACCAACAAACCAATCAATCGATATAGAAGAAAGTCAAGATTCAAACTCTATAGGAGATTGTTTTGCAATGCAGCAGAAAATTTCTTCAGTAAGAACAAGATTGCTCACTGTCGTTTGATGGTCAAACCGCTTGCTTATCCTATACGAAGCCGTTAAATCCACTGGGCAACGAGTTCTAGGCTGAATGAAATTATATAACATCTGTTCAAGGTAAATCGTCAATCCCCTGGCCCAGGTGGGCCACATCTGATACGGCAAAACGAAATTTCACTACACACCACCCCCTACAGATTCTCACGTCTCATAGCCCCTAACATGCACCTCTATTCTCCGCACTCTTGCCATAGTCCAACGTCATCATTTCCTCTCTTTAGACATATCGTTCACCTTACAGCTCTAAATCCACATCTCCTCCCTTACGGGGTTTATCGACGGAGTACAGAAAATGTTAGTCGATATAAGGACTACACAACACACTCTCCACTATTGACATCACTCGCCCTGTAATCCACAACCAATAGCCTCAAATTCCTCCCCTCATCCCCACAATGAGATCCGAACAGAACCGCAATGTCACAAGTCCATGAGACATTCATTTCTTCAATTTTTATTATTATTCCTACATTTACCCAGCACGCATGCCTCCCCTATCACCCAGCCAACAAAACTCTCCTAATGGCCAGACATTTAACACTCCATTTTCTATTCAATTACTTAGCACCTTAGCGATGCCCTAAGATATCCATTGAACACATTGACTTAATTGAGCAGATGATCGTAAATACTTCTTATTTCCAGATCATTAGTCGAGACTGAACAACATACAAATTATACATCACAAATAACGAATAGAAGTATGATGAGTCAGATTTACCAATAGAGCACAAAGCTGTATTTATAGAGAACATCTATGGTAACAAGTCAGTTTCAAGAAATTTGATTCGGACATCCGAATGATTTGTAGGCCTTTTATTAGTTGCTCCAGATCGATTGAGAATGCTGCCATATCGCCTCCTCCCCAACTTAACATCAGATGAGAGTATCCCAAACATTCAGTGGGTTGATGTACATTGAAATCCATAAATAGAGACTCACATAACGACAGATATTTGGTGTGATGAGAAAGAAAACAGCTCGTAGACAGTAGTAAGATATTTAAAGAAAAAGTGAAAATCGTTCTGTTAGGAGAACAGTTACAGAAGCACAAGATTGTATAGAAGGAAGAAAGATTTGAGCCACCAAATTACTCAAGTAGGCGAATTCGAGATTTAGTATATAGTTAATATAATATAATATATATCATAAACTAATAATATATTAATATTACTATATATATATATAATTAATATTAAGTATATAATTATTAAGTAATCCAACTAATACTATTCTAATAATACCATGTATACAATCCTTAGCACACTCAAGACTTATAGTCCTTTACATTCACCAACGATTTAATTTCACCACCAAGCATACCTTCACTGCATTCACAATTTATCTCTACTAACACTTGCCTCATCCGTCACTTTACTATCTCATACATAAATACCATAACTAATAATATTATATAATAACTCAGACACTTGCTCCAAGCTGAACTACAATTATCATCTTAACATTAACTTTCACATACCTGATGATAGTCCTTAATCTCAATCAAAACTACATAACCTTTATATTTATCTACGCTTTTCTTTCAAAACTATACTCACCTTTATTCAATACCCTGTACCAATATCTACACTTCATGCCTAAATTACTATCTCAATAACTCTTTCAGTATTCGCCACATATAATAACTATCAATATAAATATCCAAGCATATAATACGCTAGGCAGGGTACCCTCCACTCTCCTAATTCTCCATCATTTCTAACACCTAAATTCTGCTACATATCCACAACTCGTAAATTATCTTTACATAATACCACCTCTATAATACTCAAAATTTTTATATATATATATATAATAAACTAAGAAGTATTATACCCTCACAAATCCCTGCTATTCACTCCAGTATTAATCCTCTAATACTAATATTAAACCAATCACTATTAACACCATTTATTCTTATAATCAACATTCTATTCACAAAGTACCCCTTCAGGAAATTATCAGTATAATCACTAATCTAGTTTTCCCCAATTCCCTACTAATATACCTGCCATAAAAGACTTTCCCAATATTAACCTCTTCTATTTACATATTCTTGATGTGTAAATTCTCATAAAACCTTAAATTATAATTCATTTTCTTCCACCTCATTTCCAAATCATTTGTTTATCAATAGATAATTATCAAAAAATCGTAGTTAATGATTTAAATTAGTTTAACGTACTTTGCCATTCGCCTTGACAATCCCGTCTTTAATTCTCCTACCACTTCGCTCTCACTTATATGTTTTGTTCACCAACCAGCCCTCAGTCACGGCCACTCTGTTCAATACTTCTCTTCCAAACATTTACTGTATTTTACTCAAGACACCGATACAAACATAACGCAAAATACATATAATCTCTCTATAAATTACTTAACAATTCACACGAACATATTTTTCTACTTCATACGACAAATAATATAATTAATAAAAGGTAACGATTACCAGCTACTCATCAAATCCCTTTATAGAGAACTTTATATACGTCTACCATAAGCATCTCAAAATTAATTTAAAACGTCACACCGCAACCAAGAACTTCTCAAAGGAGCACATAATTAAATTAACCTGCAAGTATAGATTCGATAGTATTGTTGTTCATAATAAAGAAATAATATTAATTTAACATAATGATCTTTTGTATAATAAATTGAATTTAAACTAATTATTTCAAATTGACACACATCTAACTCCATTATAATAAAATATAAAATCTATCAAATCATAAATAATAAATAATAATATAATCCACATAATAAAAAACCATAATATATACAATTTAACTTTAGATCAACAAACATCAACAATACATACATTTTTTTACGTAAATTCCATCTGTCAATCCACTAATTCTCTTAATATTACCTGAATATTTGTTGCATCATGATATTTATCAATGCAAAGTAGATTATTACTGTTCCAACTAATCTCCCCTCATAATTTAACCTTATTTCATCATTAATTATAATGTTTATTAAAGCAAATATTTAATATCGAATTCTATATTTATTCTTAAGTCAATGTATTCCTCTATTATTTCTCATTATTATCTATATCACTTTCTTGCTGATTCTATTACCCTTCCAGAAAGCTTCCTGTTCCCTGTATGTCCTCATTCAATTTCCTCCTTCCTTAAATCTGTTTCAATATTACCTACTGTTTATTATCTCCTTTACAGTAATGCTCCTCTTTTTATTATAATATTTACTTTTATTACTTCTTTGGCATCATAATATTCAATGCATCTCTTTTTAAAAGATCGTATCCCTCTGTCCCTTAATAACATCAACACTCTCTTTTTATCCCTTTTAAACGCCTTCATCACCTCACTTCACACCATTCGTATAAGATTGTAAATATTTTACTTTTCAATTATTACTATGCTATTTAGTTAAGATACTCTTAATTATTCTATTATCTATTATACTATTATATCTATTAACTATATGTTATTTGTATGTATTGTAATAGAATTCATTAATAATTATTGCTTATCCTATATTCCCAACTTCTTTTGGCCTGTTCAGAATTTATATTATGCGCTTATTTTATTATCTATATCACGACTTAGTGTTACGAAGAAGTCTATATTATTCATTAACTTATCTATATCTATTATTTAAATTTTATTATAATTACACTTACATCATACGCCTTCGACCATCACACATTTCCTCCCTATCCAGCGCGGCTTTATAGGTTTGTTGTTAATGAAATTGTCTCTAAATCCAAATCACACCACTATCTCATAAATTTCTGCTCAACAATCTAAGGATAGAGTTCTAATAAAAGTCACAGCATCCTCCTAAACCACTCCTCTCTATATCATTCTTTAGAACACCCACTAATCTGTGGCTTTCCCAAACACAATTCTTCTTAACGTGCTTTCTTGACCAATATTTCGAATCTAACTATTTCATCTTCTCACCGAGTAACCATCTCTACCGTCCGTAATTCAATACTTAGTAGCTTTTTCGGTAAACAATGATTTTACAGTGCACGTTCCTTTCCTCTTTTTCCAACGAATCAATCACCTATATAAACATAGAGCGCGTGCATGTTTACTCCCGCTATACGCCCCATAATTCCACAATGGTTAATCTTTCATCCATGGATCGATAACCATTTATTATATTCTGTTATTCGACCATAAATCTGACACGTTTAGTCTGTCCTATCATATATAATTAATATAAATATACCCTAACTAACTATACAATCTCATATTACCTACTACCCATACCAGAGCATCATCAGATTATCTATTATTCTCCAAATATATATATACTATATATACACGTACTACTATCAAACGAGTATTTCCCTCAGATAGAACCATACGATCACAATCATCACATACATCACCCTGCAATTTTCTAAACTAAAAATTTATTGTTAGACTTTGCAACAAAAACCTATAATTTGAACTGGGATTTTAAACTACATATGGTTACTATATATCTCTCACATCAAATATATTGCATATACCTTCCTCTTTCTTCGCCATACTACCTCATTCATTTCTACTACACTAACTCAAGCACTACAACAATTTCACATGTCTGTATGTAAGCATCCACGTTTCTCACCCTGTAACCACTTATTTGCTCTCTAAACATGTTGTTCAGACCGCAACCACGCAAATCACCAAATTCTGTTGAGTTGGCCGCTATACGTCATTGACCATTCATACATACCATTTCCCTCCTTCTTATGCTATCTTGCGATATCATTGTGATCTCCTGAAGGCTATTTACATTTCATCATAATCGATTTTACAGATATTAAGATCGTTCATATTTCGCCCCGAAGAATCTAGCAATACCGTGAGTAACATTATCACATAATACCTTTCCAATATCCTCCTATAAAATTTCTATTAGCTTCAATATTCCTTTACTATCTGTATGTATAAATTTGGTTATATCTTAAATAGTGCAATATATCAGCTAATTTCCTCATTACTTCTCAAACTTCCATATAGTGTTCAGACAATGACGGCAACGCAAAACCATAATCAGACACGATTTATGTCAAGCGAATGGCTAAAGACTCAACGATGAAGAGAATCCATATCTCTTTCTCTCAACCACACACATATGGATATGTAATATTTAAATCTATTGCAAATACTGTAAAGCTCAATGCTTATTAACAGCGGAATACTCTTAAACTATATTAAACTCGTAATAAAAATAGGTGAGAGATCCAGTTTGAGTCGATAGTAGGTTAAACAAAAGATTAACTGAACCCCAAATCATCTGCCTTACTTTACTAAGATAAACTTACAAAGAATTACTTATAAATTTTATATAGTCACATATAAGCATTAGTTACTCTTAGAGTTGTAACTCAATTATAATACCGTAATCGTCAAAGAGATACAATCTTTAGTAATTTAGCAAAAGACACAAAAATTTAATAGGTTAAGCAGTACAAAAATTATCGCCATACATATGACGAGTCACTTTAAAGCTTAGATAAATTGAATTAATTTAAGGGATAAAAAAGGGATATTAAAATATAAAACCACAAATTAAAACTTATGAACGAAAATATTATATATATATTGTATAAATTACATTGTATTATATCGTACCTCTGGCAAGGACTTAAATTTTTAAATTTAGGTAATTCACATCAATTATATACGGTATTTGTCACGCAATATCAACAAAATTTTGTATATTCTCAGTTTACAAACATATTTAGTAATGTTAGTATATTAATAACAAATTTTATAATTGCTATATAAGGATTCTTGCAAAGCGTCTTCACTAAGTGTTGTTGGATATATTGTCACTAACATGCAACCTACTGAAAAATGCATGACAGGATATGATTTTAAAGATCGTAAAAATTTACAATTATGACTCTATAAAACCAGTATTCAGTTAACCTCATACCACGTATTAGTATAGACTAGAATTTGGTCATTCCCTTCAGTCTTATATAGGTCATCAGTATACAGACTGCATCTGATATCTACCAAAACTTGGATTTTCGATAAGAGAGAACGTTACACTGGTTCTCCCATTCTGCTATTCGAAAATTAAAGACGTCAACTTTTGTTCACACTAATATAATGAGTAATCAATATATCTAGCCTACTCTATGAATACTCATAGTATCATACGTATTATATATAATTTTTATACTATATATTATTGTGTGCCGATGTTTCAATATTGTTAACCTATCTTCATTTGTGATATTCATAATCTCATACACAATGCGGTAGATATAAAACTCATTGAAATTGGTTAGATTTTTCGTGTGTGCTACATATATGAGTGTTATTATATTTACTTCTTAAATTAATACTATTAAATGTTCAATGACATGAAAAATATGTTTTTTTAATTTAATATTATAAAATAATATTTAAAAAAAAAGATGATATTATCTATTTTCAGAAATAAATAAGAATTGGAAGGCACAAATTGGACTTTGCAAAGAGAGGAAATCAAAAACGACTGAATCTGTGTCTATACACTTGTATTTACATACACTATCTCTCTCTTCATTTTTTTTTTTATTCTTCTTTTCTTCTAGTTACAGCTAAATGACTATTGTGAACTCTAATCGATCCATAAACTCCAAAGCTCGTTACTTGGTTAGAATTTATAATAAAGAAATCGATGTCTTAAATAGTTTACATACCAAGTAAAATAATTAATATAAACTGTCTGTATTAATTTTGTTATTCGACTCTGCAAGGATATTAAGCTAGCACAATTGTAAGCTGGAACTATTGCGTCTGCGTATGGAATCACACTAGAGCACATTTCCAGTGTAATATATAATTTTTTTAAAAGGCAATTGAGCGCATATTACTAAGAACTCCAAATGTTATTGATGATGTCCGAATAGTTAACATTCCATGCTATTTGATTCAAGTGGATAATTTAATCATACAACCAAATGGTCTAAAATACTACAGATACAATTTCTATTGGAAGTCACCCAAATTAGGTAGCATCCCTATCGTGATTGCTACTGATAGAGACCTTATATAAGAATGCTTCACAAATCAAGCATTAACATCGATACGCTGACTACTCATGCCAATGACATTTGTATGAAGATATATAAAATTTACCACAATGAACATCCAAACAAGATCAAAATTAAAGATAACCGATATAGTGGGCTTGTAGAAATTACAATTTGATACAAAAGGAAATATAACCATAGCGGGCGCTCAACCGAGGCATAATGCGTATAAATTCCATCCGATTATAGCCTAAAGTAAGGTAGCAAAATTAATTGGCGCACAATACAAAATATCAACCGAAAAGTCAAAAATTTTGCAACAGTCTGCATAGGAAGACACTCCTAAATTTCACAACGACGAATAGATGTCCTCACCGGACGAAAATACAGAACTATAGAATAATTAAAGTGGAATTTTATGTAATTGAAATTAGTTTAAATTCTTCCAATTTATTCTTCATTAAGCCGCTTATCTATTCGGAATATTGTTTTTAATATTAAAACATAATAAGATACTTGGAAACTATTTTAGACTTGCTAGTCGCCTAACTGTTCTATAAACTCTTCTAAACAAACAAACAAGAACAAAAACCTTTAAGGTTTAATATATTAGTTTATCCATTCAAAGCCAGTAACAAAATAAAATCAACTATATAAAGAAAATACTTATTTAAAGATTTATTTATTAAGGATTAGAATTTGATTATAGTTATAATATAATCATATATATTTATATATGTATATATATATATATATTATACATATTTAATTTAGTATAATATATATTATAATAAATAATCTATTATTTTATATTAATATAATAATTAATTATAATTTATAAGTTAATTTTCTTTAGGTTACCAATTACTGATATATGAGTCCCACTTATATTTTCGTGATAAGCATTATTTTTCATTCTATTAAAGTATTTTTTGCTCCTAATAGATATGCACTCGTATATAGCTTTAATCTCTTTAGGCATGTCCGTGAATATAATGATTATCTAAATATAGTTATAATAAACAGTACCTATTCTATAATAATTTTACCTACGTCTATCGTTACTTGGAATAATAATTATAACCAATAAAATAACATCAATTGTGTTAAAAATAGTATAATTGCTATATGTATCAGAGAGCCCCCTACCCACCGAGATATATGTAATGTCAGCGTGGTAACAATTTTTTATTTTTTATCTATTTCATCCCTGCACATCTATTTATATCCCATACGTCTACTTTTGCCAGAAAATTTTTAATTAGACTTCACGTATACCGTTCTCTATACAGCACTCTCTAAAAGTCGGAATTAGGAACGAGTTGATTTTTATCTACGTTTATAAAAACAGATTTCTCATGCTTATCAATCATTAAAAAATAAAAATAATAATAATTCACCAATAACAAGAAAGATTACATAGTGTATTGTGAATTTTTTTTTTCTTACATTTTTTTATTTTCAGCCATATGCTATATATATTTATTGATATATTATATTAACCATGATGATTTTTTTTGTTAACTCGATCGTACACCAATTGTTAATGGAGTCTAACCAGTAACTTAAATTTCAAACTCTTATAATCATATTCCATATTATTTTATTTGATAAAGGTCTAATGTATAGATGCACACTTATTACTTAAATAATTTAAACTTTATTTGTTTTAATACATATAACATAATAACTATTCCACACAGCAACGTGAATTCTTTGAAAATTACACAAATTTTAAATAGTTTTCTTCTACTATGACTTCGTCAGCTCCAGCTCTGCATTACTACCAGTGAGCTTAAAAATTAACAACTACGTAATACTTTCTACGATAAAGTCTTTCTCTTTTATTTTGGTTCTACTTTATATTTTATTTTTAAGGGCAGTTAACTCGTTCGAATATATTTGTAATTTGTTGTACTAAAAAAAGTTTAAAGCGTTGTAATTTATTAAGTATAAGTTGAAATAAGTTTTTATGTTATGCTATACAAACAATAAAGATTATTAACTAATAAAGGTATATTATCATTAACTATACATATGTAATTGTGGGCTCATTAACGCGCTTCTAACTCTTCTTGCACACTAGCAATTTCACAGTTAATTTGATTCACCTTTAATATAACTTTAAACTACTCCATAAAAATGTTTATATAATATGATATTTGAGGAGAGCAGTAGTAATACCACCCTTAATTTAAAGGGTTAAGGAATACTGGGGGGAACTGTAGAATAGTAAGATTAGACTGAAATTACGTTTTATTGTTTTTATTTTAGGGGAGATTATAAGTAACGTAAGCTGTTAAAGTTTTCATTTCTTCCGTCCCAGAGTGAAGCCCTTGCCGTTCATTTACAGAGGCTTACTGAATCAAGAATTTTCATGATTGTATAAATGAGTCGTAGCTACAGTCGTTTTGAAACAAATACTTTTTTTTCCAAATTCCAAACGTACCGCCCATGGGCATCCCTTTCTGGCCTCTGCCTTACTGAAACCAAGAGTGATTTAGAAAATTGATCTATTCGACGAAGAGAAGATTTAAATTATGCATTTAAATGTTTATTGTCACTTTGCAACAGTGCGATACATGGTATTCGATTATCTTAATAGGGATACGACTCAAGCAAGAAACAATATTGGTGCGTATTGGTTCTCCGTTCAAATTAATATGTTGTTCGAGTTGGAACTTATGCTCTTCGTCTCAATCTATTTAAATATAGCTATTTGTTATTACGTGATATATGAAATAAAGATGATGCAAGAATAAAATAAATGAATGAACAAATAAATAATGAGTTGTGATATATAAATAAATAGCAGAGAATATAAATATTTGTATTAGGGGTGGTGCCAATTTTTGCTCTCAGTTGAAGAGTGCCTGCTATACTTTTCACCTCAGCTCCTTAAATTGTATATACGACATGATAGAATCCGTTGTATGTATCACCAAATGTTACCTTTATAAGACACCAGCACAGTGGGCTTGTTACGCTAAACGTTCGTTTTCGAGGTTGCTATGTAATCTGTGTCTGGTGTTGTAGTTAATGCATTTAATGATGGAGAATGTGGGGGATATTTTCCAACCTTTTTATCCTTAAAAATACTCATCTGTTTGACAATTGGTATGATGACTGGCTCTAATCTCGTAAGAAGCGAGATGATTGAGGATGAGTAAAGAAGCATTTCGCAAACTGAAGAGTGTGCTAAGAAAGGAGGGGTTTTAAAAGATAACACAGATAGATATAATGACGTTATTATCTAAAAAGATGGTAGTGGAAGCGAAGAATTTGTGACATGTGATCCTACAAATATTTTAGCAGTTTGGTTTAGTTTGTTTGATTATAAATGGTCAAACGAAGATGACGCATGAGCGATGCAATGTTCAGTAGGCATATGAAGTTTTGATGATCCTAGGAGAGTGGTATCGAAGTACAACTTAATCAGATTTAAGAATGAAAAGGAATCAAGGTCTATAGGTTAGTGTTTTTTTCAAGTTAGCTTCTAAATCTGCATCGAGTTAAATATCAGAGTTAACTGTAGAGAAGTTATTGTATAGAAAAGTTAACTAGAGAAGCGTTGAGTCCTAGGTCTGAGATTAAATGTTTAAGAAGATGCATTTTTGTAGCTATAGAAAATAAAATACCCTAGCACCAATTGCAAAAGATCAATCGTTCAGTAGGATTTTAAGGTAAAATCATATAACGTTCTGGCTGCTGAAAACCCAAAGGAGAGCATCGACAATCATGTTAATTGTAAGCGCATATCAGAGTAATTTTTACTAGAACTATTGAGTTGAAGTCTTTGAAAAATATAAGATGAATACTTGAATCGCATAGATTATGTTGAGAGTTTAATCTTTCGGTTGGATTCAAAAACATAGACTAGATTGCTTCCAAAAAAAGCGAGAGCTACAGTCAGCGTCATATAATATAGATGAAGTTAAATGAGATTGCATAGATACACTAATAGTGTTGGAGCAGTCATTGAGTCGGAGGAGATGATATTAAACAGTCTGTATGGCTTAAAATGACGTACATGATATAGTTTAGTGTGATGTTATGTAAGGTAATCGATCGCTGTATACGTAGTGATACGATAGAAAAAGGGATAAGTTCCGTAAAAGGAAGTACCTGTATAAGAAAGTAGTAAAAAGAAAATGAGATATATATGTGCTAATATATATATATATATAAATAAGGAGAGAATGCGGGTTTTAGAAGGGGAATAGATAGGTATGCGAATTTTTGTGGTACCATAAGTCTTGGTCCAGTCCGAGTAGACATAGAAGTTACACCGCATCTAATTTCTGCACTAATGTCTATACTAAGTCCGTATTGATAGAACCCAGTACGAAGAAGAATCGCGTAGTCAAAATGGTCCCGTGCACCACTTGACTCCTAGGTAAAGATTCTGAACGCGATAACGTTTTTCAACTATTATATTATCTGATCTCGAGTTTATATATTAGGTTCTTTTACCTTTTTGCATTATTAAATTTGTAATTATTAAGTGACGCAGATTGGGCAATGAAGTGCCATGGAATGTACTCTAACACTCCTCTCTCCTCTCTCCTGATCTCTCTCTCTATCTACTCTCTTCTCTCCTCTCTCTCTCTCTCTCTCCTTCTCTCGCTCTCCTCTCTATTCAGTGATTAAAAATTCAATCTATTCTTTTAATTGGTATAGTGCTTGAAAAAAATTAATGTGTCTATAAGTGTCAATGGAAATCTTATCCTCTCCTTTCTCGATCTCTCTCATACTCTCCCTACTCTCTCCTCCTTATCCTCTCCTGGCGTCTCGTCTCTCTGCTGCAATCCCATCTCTCATGCGAAGCATCTCGATGACTCTCACTCTCTCTTACGACCTCTCTAGATCAGAAGTAATAATATATAGGCATATAAAGTCACAAAATCTTTCGAAGAAGTTTAATTTTTTCATATTCGTCGGAAACTATTTTAATCTTCCTTTCAAGGATAGATTCGATAATTCAATCGGATGTTAGAACGATAGTTCTCTCTCTCTCTTTTTCTGTTTCACCGGATGGTCCTTAGAAAGACGCGCAGAACCCCGTCTCCATCTTATACTTATTCACTGAATCAAACCGGGCTATTAGAGCCAGTAGCGGCTTACCAATGTCAAATTTACTTTGGTATTTTAACAAAGAGGCAGTAGTAGTAATTGAAATGACCAACTATTTACTTGCTAATTGCCATTAAGACTTTCTGCCCACAGACCCGCGCGCATCTTTCTGTTAACTCCTCCTCTTCCTCCGCTCGGCTTCTATCCCCTCATTAATGGCTTAATAAAATTTTGTTGTCAATAATCGAATCCCAACCACATAAATTGACAAAAATAAGGCCATATTTTCATTTTATCATGTACTAAGCATTCATGTCTCTACTCTACAGTTACTATACATTTAGCAGATGTGTGACCTGACTTATGGAATGACGGTCCCGTAACTATCGTATTACTTAGATAATCTAACTTAGTACCTCTATATAATATACTATATATATATATAGTAATATATAATATATAAATACCCTAGTTCATGAGAAATTAGTGATCTATAGACTAGCTTTTTTTATAGTAAATCAATCGGGTTAATAATTTTTTCTCTCATCATCAACACACAGGTATGGCATCACACGACCGCTCACTTCATAACTACGTGTCATATCATAAGAATTGCTTGTCAACTATATACTGCCCCCATTATACTTGCACTAACAGAAAAAATATATCATACATAACACTTGTATATATGATTAATCATAATTAGAGAAGGTTAGCTATATTTAATATAAATACTCACATTACTAACGTTATGATAGTATCTTATATCGTATGAGATTTTGTATATATATAGCTTACAGCTCTTATACCATTGCCTCTCAAGTTTCTTACAAATATCTTATTACGTGAGGCAATTAAACTCGTGATGCACACTGAATTATATATTATATAATCAGGTATATTATATTTAATTAACGGAATTAAGACCTAACTATATAAATATGTTATTAGATAAACTCATCGTTATTACTATACTTCCTTATTCAATATAACACGACATATTATTTAAATCAAATATATTTAACGATTTATACTCACTTACTTTTCATAGTGTAAGCACCATTTTCTTGTCCAATAATAATACTATAATTCATAGTTTAATAGATGCTGAAATAATATATATTTAAATTATTATAGTTAAATTTTAGATAATTTATAATTATTATTATTCATTACATTATATTATTATAGATTATATAAGAGTAATACGGTCATTTAAATATGTTTTATATCTAAAGTATAGAAAGCAAATAGCTTATAAAATAAGAAAATCCAGATGTATTGATTATGAAATGAAATATCCAAATCTCGCCTGAAAAACGAAAATCATTATTAGAGATCTATTGCTTTTGATATCACATATTATTCGTTTACAAGTCAAGTATTATTATTAAAGCTATACTTTCTCTCATAGTTTATTAAGAAGCTCCTCTAAGACCCCATACCTACTGAGACTAATGACGAAAAGCTAAACTACTTCCTTATCTACTTAATTCAGAGATCATTATAATATAATTGACTTGTCAATTAATATACTGAATGCTTTAATTTGACGAGAGAGAAGCTGAATTACCAAATACATGGCAGATGAAAGAGAACCGAGTTCCAACATCTCATATAAACTCGAATTATCTACTTGTTTATCTATTTTCTACCATAGTAATATCTTGTGAATCCAATTATATAAATACAACAATAGATAAAGTGCTTTTATATCACTTATATAGTGTTATTTTATATAAAATATTTATTCATTGACAGGTAATATGAAATCACAATCATTTTCCTTAAATAAGTCACTTTCTTATTTTAAATTAGCATTTTAGATATTATTTTATTAGTTAACAAAAGTCAAAAAAAAAAACATGAAATATTTGTGTTTAATGCATACAAAATAAATAATTCCGACAAAAAGACAAAAAATAATTTATGATATTACGACCCCTAGAATTAGATATTGGACTCAAACGGAAATTTATACATAAATTTTATGTTGCAAATTTAAAGATAAACATATTGGATCTTGTGTTTCTGAAAAGATATTATATCTGAATTGATTTCAAGCACGATGTGTTGATAGACCCTGTAACAAATATTACTATTAATTTATCTAATGATGTAATTTTAAGATAATTATATGTTTATGGTGTATTCCGAGACACTCTGTGGCCCGTAAACCAGGGTTTTAGCCCGTAAAGATCTTTCCGACCAAACTAAGCTTTTTTTTTTTAGCAGTAACAAACAGGCCATAAAAAGAAAATTAGATTTTTTTATGGGAAGAAAAAAAAAGTTTGAGTGTTTTGTCTTGCTGGATTGCTAGTGGATAAAAAAAAAGAAGAGTACGAGTAAGCGTATCTAATACAGCCCTGCTAGACACTTTAAATTATAATATAGGCCAATAGGGTAATGAAAATTGCTTTAGAAATTTCTTAAAATGACACAAATGCATTGCAATATCCTTTATAAAAGTGTGCTAATTATATTGCACAAATCTACTAATTATATACTAATTATAATGAGAAGTATATTTATTATATAATTATAATATATACATACTATATACTATATACTATTATATAATATATATATATATATCCATATATATATTATTTATAATATATATCCATAATAATCATATATTTATTATTATCTATTATCATTATAAATTAAATAATATTATAATAAATATATAATATAAATATTATTTAATATATACTTAATAACTATAGTAATGATTAAATATCATTTAAGAGTAGGGCATTAACTGAGTTAAAGGCTGAGTTAGATAACCGTTAAATTAACTCGTGTAATAATTTATTTATCGTTACTCTTTAACAGTAAAAACAGCTTTCGTTTAATTATTAACGAAATTAAATAGTTAACGTTAGACTATTTTAATCAACGCGAGTTAAAATTTTTATCCGCTTAGCATGCACCGTTACTATCGAATATATCTACAGTATATTAATCATATTGAACAAGAGATTTATAAACATATTTCTTATACAGTATTTTAAATTGTATTACGACTTTTCGTAATTTTGGATTAACAACTTTAATTTTCCAAAATTATCACAATAAATATAACGCTCCTCTCACTAATATGGCTCAAAATTGTTATTTACTTCTTAAGACACGATTTATTATCAATTAGTATATTAATTATCCCGTTTAGAAATGTATGACGTTTTGACACACTGTTTATTTCTTTTGCTTATATTCACTTCATCATTCCTTATTGGATTATGGAAAATCAATAAAGTTGAGATAAGTTAGATCTCCTACGGTTATTCCAATTGAAGTCATTAACTTTCTATTTTTATTTTCGTTAGTTTATTTACTATTGAACTTCCTTCTTTTTTCGCGACTTATGAATAAATATACAGAATCTAGTGTATCCTCATAAGGCGTATGGAACTATTTATAATAAAATATATCATTATCTATCGTATTAAATTGCTGAGGTTGAACCATGATTGTAGATTATTTTTTACAATAACGTAAATACTACTACGGGTAGTCCGTAACAGAATGTCCCATGTTTAACAATGCTTGTATTATAACAGCGGTTAATATAACAAAAATATCAACAGCCGATAATCATAGACTCAAAGTGAAGTGTGATTGAACAGAGTTTTTTCCTACGAATATGTTCTAAAAATGTGCTCCCTTCGTTATAGGGGATACATTCAGACCGATAATCCAATTCCCCCAAACATTGGTTAACAGATCCGGAGTAATGGAAGGAACGGCATGTTTAAATCTGCGTTTTAGATTTCTTGTAGTTAAAATTGGGACACACACACACACTTAAGGTAATGAAATTCGCATGGTCGATTAAGCTCCGTAGGGACCGGCGGGGGCCAGATATCACTTAGATAAAGGCTCTGATTCGTTCTGGACGATTATTCATATACCAACCCAACGACTTCTGGGCAGGTTAAAGAATACGTAGATCAACTCCACGCTCGAGCTACTTGTGACTTCAATGTGGATATTTGTGCTTATGTACCATCAATGTTGCTAAATAAGCAAATATGTAAAAAGTTTATACTCTTAAATCCCTGCTTCATTACCATACACATTAAAATAATTGTGAAAGATCGCCATTTAAAATTGTATACATATATTTCTCGAGAATAGGTTCCGAATCCTAATTAGCCTTTTATCGGTTGCTTTCTGCAAAAAAGAATACAGTGGTCACGTAGACCTGAGCGTCGGAAGATTATGGAGCGCACGAAAATGTTATCTCAGATATATTAATAAATAATTCTTAATTATTATTATCACTATTTCTTATGCCATGTATCGAAGTTCTCAGGAAACACTATAAGTTATGTCTAAATTAAGATAATAAAGAATTATCAAAATGCAGTAATCTGCTATTGCATGTTGATAATGATAATTGTATATAGTAATTATAATTCATTCATTTTTAATGTTTGATAGTATTATAATTTATCCTATAAAATTATTTATATTGTACTTAAATTCGCTTAGTTCTACATAATGTATCATAAATAAATCATAAAAATTAATAAACTAAATATAAAAGAAAATAAAAAAACACAAAAATATTTCTATCTCGAATATATAGGGTCTTCTCCCCTTCCAGTAAAGCAATTAGAAAATAAGCCTTGATGTGCTGAGTCTTGTTAATAAACAATGCAATGTCTCAAGTTATTACAGTAGGCCAGAAGAAAACGGCACAAGTCAAATACAGAATGCCAAGATCCGTCTGGTCAACCACAAAGCTTGCACAAATAGATTCTGGTTCCAGCACACTCTACCTATAACTGTGAAACTAAATTAAATTAAATAAATTATACACAATGACTATATATATGTTATAGAGACGGCCTATAAATAGAGTCTCTGAATAACATTGTATAAGCGTATGTGGAATCCCATTGGTAAAAAATTAAAAATGTCTTGCTTGACATGAGATCCAATATAAGAAAGATATATACATCAAAATCTGTGGTTAGTTTGGAAACGTGATCTTAATACAGAGTATGGTTAAAAGCATTAACTAGTCATTTGGTCAGCCTCATCCACTGTTGAAACGTATTATTGCGCACAAAAATAGCAGTAAATCAATTAGATTCGCCAACACCACAAAAATTCAACCTTCTTTCAAGATACAGTCAACATAATCCCTCAATTAAATGATATTTAATGAGGGAAATGAAAAAGAGGGAAAATTCACTAGATTAGTAACTGCAAGAAGCATATAAAGGGAACTTGTAAAGGAAGTAACTTTTAGAAATTGAAGACAAGCGAGAAGGAAAAAATAACTTTAGTTACATCTTAATAATCTAGTAGAGTTATGAATTTACATTGAGCAGGACGAAACCTTAGAGGAGGCTGAAAAACCAAAAGTGACTAAAAACTGGCTGTAGCTTCTGAAATCTTAAAGAAGTGGAGTAAGTCAGAGTTCGATGAAATATGTTAAAGTAGGTAATAAGAGTAAAGAAACTGGGAAAACCGTAACTGTATCAAGACCATTCGACCCATTGACATTATACAGAAATTGAAACTAATTTCAAAATTATTTTTCGTTCTCTAGGACCCTTAGAAAAAAAATTAATCAAAATATAAGATATTTAAAGTGCACAAAAAGAATGAAATAACAAATGCCTTACACTAGGTTTTCATATATGTTTCATTCTGTTATTACAAAAGATAAGAGAGGTAAGTCCAATAGCAGATGAGAATAGAAATACCTATATAAAAGATAAAACTAGAACCAAGATGCACAATTGAACAGATTTTACTCAAGATAATTAACTTTATATTCAATGAATAGAAATTAATTTTAATTAAGTGTAAAGATCAATGATACCGGACAAAAACAGATATTGGCTATATGATACTAAGATAGACATTAGGCCTAACGTTTAAAGCCTGATATTATAATATATTCAAAGGATTAAACATACAAACTAACAATAAGTATTATAACACTGAGAGTGGTGGGGAGGTTTGTCACATATCAAAACTACAAGGCAAAATATTTGGCAATATTAGTTCACTTTAATGTAATCACAAAAAAAACCTTAACATAATTAATCATTACCAGATTGGATTCAACAACTGACGAATTTCAACATATCATTAGAATTTTGATGACCTTGACAAAAATTATCTTTATATGTAAAATATAGAAACGGCAAGCAATGGTATAATAAAAAGGAAGGAGGGAAAAGAAACTATCACATAAGACCAAACCAAGTCGGTCTAAGATTTCTCCCACTGGGAGGGGACGAAAATTTTATTTTTTTTTGTCTTAATAATATCAGAAACATTAAAATCATATATTACAGTTAAGAAGCATATTTTTTTATACGGTCTTAAAAACGAAAGTATAATTCATAACATAATGGTCATGTAGGAAAATACTAAGGCTATAATGATAAATAACTATTTTACACAAATTAAAATTGTTGTTTAGGAGAGGGATAGATTAACAATACACATATCGGATATGCATAAGTAACTATTCATCGGATTACTTTTTGTAATCAGGTTTTCAAGCTTTTCTCATAACGCTATATACCTAATGTTTTGTATCCGCAATCGACGGAGATGGCAAAAACTAGAACAGTACCTTTGTTCAACAATTGGAGAAAGGAAGAATATGAATATCAATAATATATAAATGAAAAAGCAATATCTTACCGAAGTGTTGATATGCAATACATATTTAGATTGAAGTATAAAAATATAGATATATCAATGATCATACTTTATGTTGAATGATTGATTTTCAACTTGTGGCAATCAATTACACAAATTAGAGTGTACGAGGAAAAGACATTTTACGGAATAATTATGACTAAATTCAAACTGGGGTAAATGAGGTCTGTAATGGAGTAGGTATTGGACATACAAGTCTCTAAAGTTGTAGGTAAAATTTAATGATATATCATACATTATATTATCTGAAGGTCAAGGGGAATATTGAAATAGGTATCTCTAAAACAATTCTGAAAGAAGGAGACAAGGTTCATGATGGCTACATAGTAATATATAATACTAAACCTATTATATATAGATATATATATATAGTAATATAATTATATACATATATATATATAATAATATACTAATATAATATATATGATCTATAATATATAAATATATACTAATATATAATATAATATAATATATATTATATATATATATATATATATTATATATATATAATATAAAATATAAAATATAATATAATATATATGATAATATATAGAATATATTAGTATCTTATATATATTTACTTAATTAAAAGTTCGGGTGTTTATGATTAGATCATGGTTTTCTACACACAAAACAGATAATCGGATAACACAAACATTTATATACACCTTGGGGGCACCTTTGAGCGCCCTTTTTTTACCTTACTATAAAGTTTTCAACACACATTTTAATTATGTAAAATAACAAATTAAACATAGCAAAGTTACATTACTTTCCAACTTAGTACATACATTAAATAAATTACTCTCAAAAATTTTGGGTATAACTAGACAACTGTTCCATACAACAAACTGCAGCGTACTTATCCACTGATAATTATCACTAGACCATACGGTTATAATGAGTATATATTTACAACACCTGGGCGTATTTCCACTAAGTCTACCCAATTTATATATGAATTGTTAAATTATAGCACTTAATCTGAACTTATGCAACTAACATCTAATTAACCAAACTCTACCAACTACTAACGTAATCCTAACTAACTACTAAGGGTAAATTTCAGAGGTCGATATTTGATAATTCAAGGGATTCACTTTCCCTAGGAAACAAATTAGGGTATCCCATACATAATTTACAGAAAAAATTGACCAAAATATAAAATTACTTCCAGATTACAAGGATTTTCTAGATCGGTTGCCCTAAATGTGAAACTTAAAGAAAAAACTCATATTAAATTTTAGGTCTACGTGTTTTCGTCACGTTCCTCATATGTAAAGAAAGGCATTGTAATAAATCAGGTTTGGTGGCATCAAATATGCAGTCTCCCATTTAAAAGTCGAAAATGATTAGCATTTTTTTTCTTAAATTGCTTATATAATTTGAAAAGCGTTAAAAACTGTAAAGTATTTATGGTATAACAGGAAGTAAATCTTAAATTTGGAAATGTGTTGACTTTCTGGAAATATTAGATCAGGTATACAAAAATAAAAAATATTATATATTTCTAAAAAACTTAAATCTGTCAATGGTCCCATGACTTTAAAGAAAGTATGAGCCATACGTGAGGAGGAAGAGATAAATGTTGAGTGTATGATATGCTGCATAAGTTACAAAATATATGTTGGTAAAAGAAAATGGATTTCAATTGATGAAAATACCAACATTCATATATTGTCTTTGAACTGATGACCAAAATTCAGCACTCACAAATCACAGGAGGTCAGAAAAGTTTATTTCATAAATACATGAAATCTGCAATTAGTAACAATACATAATTGCATGAGAATATTACCTTAAATTATAAAATATTACTGATAATATAATTAAGTAGAGTCTTAGTAACTATATATATTCCCATATAAAGATCTGAAATTCCTTAAAAAAAAAATAAATAAATAAATAAAAGCACCTTTAGATACATATAATGAATATGAGGCCTAGTAACTAGTTTTGGATCTAAATCATAGGATAATTTTTTTTTTTTTTTTAATGATTTGCAGTCTTTTTACTATATCGTTGAAAAAGGAGGCAAGGATAGTTCTTATAGCTCGCGTATTTTAATTATTATCAATTATTATCTTTCTTAATGTTGTATTAGTTTAATTTGTGTAATATGCTTTGATTGCAGGCATACACAGGGGAGGGGTTAAGATAATGGGTCTGAACCTCCCGTATTATTACTTCATAAAAAAATTATGGGCTTGTCACGTTTAAGTAAAGATATATAAATAATAATTTTATTAAAAGCAATTTAATTAACAAAATTAATTAGAATGTAAATAGTATTGAAATTTCTAAGGAGTTGGTTGAAAGCACAAAGAGAGGATCTCTAAAGAGGCGTATAGTCGATAGTTTAAATAAATAGGCACTTATGGACAACGATGATAATCTTTTAGAGGTTTTCTAGTGTCGAAAATATCCAAAGCATTGGTATCTTTCATTAATTTTTTACTTTATGTAAAGTACATACACATTTATTCAATTTACTGATAGAAACACTAGCTTTCGATCTGCCCGGGGTCCTTGATGAATGATAGAAAAATCATGGAAAGTCTTAATATCAGTAGCTTAAAGCCGGAGCTTATCGACCGAATCTAGTTAACTGTCATTTAACTTAATTTTGTTAAAAAAATATTCCTTAAAACTAAAAACCTGAAATTATAGAATGTTTTTAATGATTCCTTTTTTTTTTTTTCTCCTAACTAAATTCTTGATAATTTAGTAAACAATAGAGATCATAGTTAATCATTTTCACTTGTCTTGCTCGATTCCGAGGTTAGTAAACTAGTTTTTTATTCTAATTTTATTTTTTATTTCGTTAATTTAATTTTATTTGTAATTTTGATAGTTTGCTATGGATTGAGCATAGAATGTACCATAAATAAGCAGAAACGTTCAAATAATCTATGACAATGACATCGTAGGTGGTTGTTCATCTTTTTCCTTTCTACATTAACTGGAGTTCCCTAAGAACGAATCAATATGCATTTGAGCTGGGAATATTAAGTCATATCTCTCCTAAAAATAACAATGTACATAAGATACAAAAGTTCAGTTTCTCAAAGCTATGATAATATTAGAGTGCCTTAATTAGATACATTATTAAAACTAGGTAATTATGATATTAGATATTCATGCTGCACTACTCTATATCAGATATCATTAGTAATATCTATTAAAGACTAAATCTTGTACAACAATAGTGGCGCGCATGGGTCAAATCCTATTCCCTAGGTAACCTGCCCTTAGCTAACTCTTATTGAATTTACAAATCGATAAGAAATATGCTTTATCACATTTATCATATAAAAATGTACTATTACAAAATATAAATTATATATAACTTATAGTATTTTTATTGATAAATAGTTCTTTGAAATACAATCTTCTCTAGACGCATAGATCAGGATCTGTGTAATTATCATCGATTTACTAATATGAATCGCAACCATAGGTGTAATAAGATATCACCATGGAGGGAAGCAGCAATAATTTTGCTTTTTTAGTGAATTTGTAGTGGTATTCTTACTTAGAAGATCCGAATGGACTAGTATTACTAATATTTTATCGTTAATCCTACTTCTAATTCATATAAGACTGAGCATCAAATAAATATGCCTCATGATTCTTTCGTTTTATGCCAAGTAAGTTTAAAGCTATTCAGTGTTCCATCAACAGAATATCGAGATTTAGAAATTGCTTTACTATTGGTCCTTTCACGATGAATACATTACGCTAAGATTTGTTATATTAATTGGTTCCAATGATTTTGTTTGTAATATTCTTTTAATTTTTAGAAATGTTCTGAAATTTTTATGGACGTTCCTAAAACAGACAATTTATTAAAAATTCCCTATACTGAACGTATGCTGATTCCCTGATAAAGTCTCTTAATTCGGTTTTAATTACTTCCTTCATTTGCTCTTTATATTTTTGTTCCAACATAATTGACAGACTAGTAATTTGTTAGAATGCAGACGATCTCTTGGTTTACTCTCTTTGTGTATAATTGGTACAGTGTGCAAGAATGAAGCTTGATAGTAGCAAACTGGCCTGCAAACTTCAGATCAAATGCAGAAAAACACAAGGACCTTCTATCTGACTGGTTGCGTTCTCATCGATTCGGTACAGCTCTATGAAAAGACCACCCGTATGCCTCACATTTTCGATCTGCCTCGGTCCTGATGTGAATATGAGAAACATCATGAAAGTCTTTATATCAATTAGTAAATATAAATATATTGAGGAGCTAATCCGACTAATCTCATTAAAACTTATTTCTTTAATTTGTTATAAATATTCTTAACATACAATAGTTATAAAAAAAATCAAAATTATAATTTTATCATTTCTTTTTTTGGTTTCACGTATAGGCGTGAAAATTATATAATAGAGATAAGTTAAATATATTTCACAATTCCAATTTTTTTCATCATAGAACTAGTATAATTTCAATTTCCACGTCAAAATTTTTTAATGCTTTAATTTTAACCATTTAATTTTCCTTTTATGTAATTTGATAGTTTAGTCTGTTGAGATGATGTCTTAAGAATAGTCAGAACGTCAATAAACAATACATTGGTCCGGGGATTCAAATCTCTTTATATAATTAGTTCAATAAGAACAATCAATGATGAATATTAAGAACAAGCATGATGGCGAAGACTGATCACAAAGAAATTGTGAAACATTCTAAGAAGATGCACTAACTCAAGGCGTATCTTCGTTCTGATGTCTGCAAGCTTATAATTAATTAATTTTGCGCTTCAAGTTGTTTAGATTTGAAATACAGAAATCTATTTATGAAATGAATTCAATTGCTATCACTGAACAATAGAAGAGCAGAGGTCGGTCGAATCTTGAAGTACAACTGATGCTTGAGTAAGATTTGAAGTCAGGGGTCGTTTCTTGATATTAAGTATCTCTTGGTTGATTACTAAATGTGAGTATTATTAAGTACACTAACTCTTATAGAAGAATTCTAAATGGAGAATATGGGTTTTATACTAGTAATTTTAAATAATCGCTCGAGTTGTAATATTTAAATAGTCTTAAGTTTACAATTGCTAGACAGATTATCACTTGTCTTGACTTATCACCTCTTTTAAACTTGATTTTACCAGGTTTTTAATTTGAAAAACTATATTGCCAATTAGAAACTTAGGGTTTCACGGTGAGATGAGGTATTATGTTCATAGTTGATTAAATATTTTATTTCTTTCAACCCAAAAAAATTTTTTCCCCTTTTTAATTACATATGACTTAAATACATAGCCAAATCCGTCAGGATACATCGATTTGTTTTTAACTTTGAAACCTTTTTCACCGCCGTTATACTCTCTAAAATGAATTAAATCCTAACTGAACGTACATAAATTTAAACGTCTAACAGGTAACACCTTTAACATCTAGAAAGAAGACAATATAACTTTATTAGATCTCTTGGGATTCTATTTAGCCATTATATAAACTATATGTTCAGAACACCGACTACTTTTGGTACCTAAAACCATAAAGCTTGTTCCTTCGCCCTATCCTCTCTGCGCATTAAGATACCCAATTATCAATCTCTTCAAATTTTTGGTACCGTTTATTGAACCTCGTCATCAAATCATATAGACTCTAAAGGATTCTTTTAAATTTGTAGATTTATTTTTACCTTACTCACCAGTCCTATAATTGTGTTTGACATTCATACTCTTTCAAATTCCAAATAAACAGAAACATTAACATGATAATAGATTCATGAGAGGATGAGGGCTTAGAGAGACAGTTTACTAGATAATTGATATTGCTACTCAGAACATATTCTTATTATGATCTTTCTATGTACCAACAGATTGATGTGTCGCAATGGGCCCTCTGCCCCTCCTTGCTAACCTCTTTTTGAGTTACTCGAAAGAATGGCTTTATACCTTTCCTTGAACTTCAAACCAATTAATAATACAGACATATGTAAGAGTCACTGTTTTCTTGATTTCAATCTAAAGAACAGGCCGCATTGTTTTTAGTTTTTAATGAACAACATAGGTGTATAAAGTTCATCTTAAGGATATATTTTGCCTTTTTTTGATTGTACACTAGACGAAGATCTTTTACATATTTCGTAAACCTACCCAACCTAATGACACTCTTTTTCTTGGTTTTAAGTTCAAATATTTAAGTAAAAGGTTCTCAAGCAGAATTTTACGAGCATATTGATTGTTCATTTGGTGTTCTTTCAAGATGGAATACAGATTTTTACGTAAGTTTGTTTAATCAATTGTTTCCATGGATTTGTTGATAAGATTCTTTTTAATTTTTTAGAATCATTAGACCTTAGCCTCCCTCGTTTGACGATTCTAACAGAAAATTATTGAAAATTTCTACTGTAGGTATGCGATTCCTAATGTTTCATAATTTCAGTTTTAATGAAAAACTCCCATTTGCCTCTTTATTTCACAACAATAATTTAAACTGTGTTACTTTTAGAGCAAGACCGGATTTCCTCTTGGTTTACGCTTATCTGTGGTAATTTGTCAGGTTCATGGCTTAATGCTGATTGTAGGTCCATAACTTGGCCTGCAAACTTCATATCAGAAATGCGAAATCACAAGGACCCTATCGTACTTGATGCCGTCTAAACTGAGTTCTCATAACGATCGTGGACAGCTCATTAAAAGGACCACCGTATCGCTTCTACCAGCTTTTCGTTTTTTAAAAAATTGTAGGATCAGAAAATCAATGAAAATTTATATCATATTAAGACTAAACTCCGACTAACTTTACAAAGATTAGTAAATATGGACCTTTGGGTCAAGAACTTGCTCTCAAACTGGGTTTGAAAAATTAATGAAGAAACGAATTTGCAATTGGTTATTTCTTTCATTTACACTGATTACGAAGGCGATACTTTATTCTGCGTATCTGAAAGGAGACTCTGCTTGCCAAAAGCTTTAATATTTTCACTTCTATGCTTATCCAATAATTTTCAAACAGCATTTAATTTTTCAATTTGATAAAGAAGTTGTATCACTAATGATGGAGAATGCATTGTAGTACATAATTAAAGAATAAATATGAAATATAACTGTTCCTATCAAACAAAAATCAACATATTTTCAAAAATTTTGAAGATTGAAAAATCTTGGATCATCTGATATCTCATTCTCCTCTACAGCTTTAAAATGCGTTTAAAAACTTTTATAATCTTAACAATCGGCAGTCAAGTTTACCACTACATGTTCTTCGCCTATTCGTATATCGAATTTCTGGAGTTTTAAGATGAAGGTAATTATTGAAGGTAACGTTTTGCGGCGAATAGCATGAGAACAAGCATTAAACAAAGTTTTATAGTGTGATTCTGTCTCTTGGGAAAATCTTTACAATATTGTAAAATAAATACGCCCCGGGTTTCCCCCTCTGGTATGAACATCGCCTGTTTGAATTGTATCTCCCATCTGGGAAAAGTGTTTCCATAATTTTTCTTATTAATTTTTTTTTTTTTTTTTTTTTTTTATTAACACCCTCTCAGACCAAGCCTTGTGTATTAAAATTTTATGGGACATTAGCTTTAGACCTAAATACATTTTTGTGACTACTTTGGTGGAACACAATATACTATTAATCCATCCAGTTAGTTTGCTCTGCAGTATTTCTTTTTGTCAAACGTTATAGTTATTGAGGCCTTAAAATGAGATTGTCCCAATATTCATGTCAATTTTTTTCAGCTCGTAGTATTTGCCTCCATTGCCTCCTTTCGTGCTTTCAAGAGCTATTTAAACTCAAGAAATCTTCCAAAACCATGAATATGTTTTCTTTATTATTAAAATATACTGTTATGCTTATATTAATATATTTCTATACTTCTTCTAAATTAAATTAAAAACAAGCCTCAAATATTGACCGTTTTAGATAATTCGGGAGTAAAACCCCTGAACCCCGAATTGGCTATGCATTATAGTATATATAATATAATTATTATATATATTTATATATATATAATATAATATATATATATTATATATATATATAATAGATATGAATACAAATAAGAATAATACGTTTTCCTTGTTAGGAGAGAGGATGAAACGGAATTGAGAGAGTTCTGTGGGGAGAGAGAGAATTTATTATCTCACTATATATAATATATATGATATATTATAATATTTTTCATAAATAAATATTATATTGAAATTTATATAATATAATATAATACTCAGAGATATATATATATAAGGATATTATATTATAACTAAATATATATATATAATTCCTGTTTCTGATTTGGTGTAACTTTTTTATTTCGTGGTGCCGGGAGTTGCTGCTGTTCATAAATTCAAGCAAATTCATTCAAATTGATCGAAAGAGTTAAGAAAAACAAAATATTTTTCTAAATGTTTTTTTCACAATAAATAAAGTTTAACCTCGTAAAATATCTGTGTTTTATTATTATTGTTATCATACAAATTTGTAAACATGACATATTGAAATATATCACTACCAATAAATCTATTAAATAATAATATTATAAAACTTTTCACAATCTGTGATTGTCTTATGACTTATCAACTGATTGGTCACTTGAGCCCTAGTCATACTTTTCATCCCTTGGAGGATAATCTTTGATAAACAAGCATAAAATAAATGGCACCACCGAATTATATGTCTTAATAATATTAGTTAAAACTGTTAAATTTTACAGAGTAAATTATCCAACATTGAAAATCTTAATCGAAATTATGCTGCCCGAGCAGGGACCTCTGGGGTCACTTCTCGAATAAATATGTTTGATCCTTTACATCGTTTTGTATAATTTGATATAGTTAAGAAACACTGAGGTACTGTACATTTACTCTTTATTCTTATTTGGAAACTTATTTAATTACCTGGACAATTGTTCACTGCATTCCGAACTCAAAGCATTAAAATTATCGTATGTGACTCATTGCTCAAGTGAGGAAGAGACATTGTTATGATTTCTGTTTACTCGTTGCAAACTTTGACTGTTGAGTTCTGGGTATAATATCTTCATTTACTCTCATATTCTTAGTATATTCACATCGCCAGTATCAACGATATCAGTTGTATTGGCCTAGGTTACAGAGTGCCATTCTCATACTCAAGTTATCCCACTAAGCTTGACCCATGGCTAAGTTTTCCATGGTGATTGTCATTTCAGCTTTCAACGCCTTGTCCCATACTATTGCCCAGTCAGTACTATAACATAATATTTATCATTAATAATCCTTATTAAAACTCATTTCTTTCATATAGACATATATTATAATTTAATTTTCTACGTAATTATACGGCTTCGTCTCTTTTGACTGTGTATTTTCTGTTTCTTATAAAATCGTCCCATCTTTCTGAGATCTAGTTGATGATAGATTAATCGTGTCAATTTATTTAAACTTTTAACTAGACAATCTTTTTGAAGGTCTTTTCAACAATATATAATATATATATAATAAATATATATAATATATTATATATATATATAATATTATATATTATATAATATTTTATATATTAATATAATATAATAGTAATTATTTATATATATATAGTATTTAGGATGGGCGGATGGTGAATATCCGAAGGCCGATACGATATCGTCGAACTAAAAACGATACGATATCGGTCGATTCCTGGCGTCTGTTTAGATATATCTGGTATATGTGAAGGTATATGAAGGACTCCCATATTTATGAAAAATTCTGTCCCTAGAATCTAATATATGGTATATTATATTATGTCTATTTTATCATTATATAAGTAATATATAGTATATGTATAGATATTAATTATCGATTATATTTCGATTATTGGACTTAGAATTTCAATATGTTGAAGTCTGGATACTTACCTCGCGAATATATATATTATAATAATATTATAATAAAATATATATTATATATATATATTTTATATATATATATATATATATAAATATATAAATATATAATATATAAAATATAATATATATATATATTATATAATAATATATATAAATAAATTAATATAATATATTAATATTAGTAAGTATATATATATATTATAATATAGTATATATATATTATATATTTAATTAAGATATATATAATTTGTATATATATCATATACTATTAATATATATATATATATATATAAAGGTTCTCAGAGTATGTTACACGGTGTAATTACATAGCGGATGATTTATTATGAAAATGTGTAGAATATAGTTCGATTATTTAGATTCATTAAGAGTAGGGAATTTACTTGGTCTAATCACGTGCGCATATCGAAAACCGCCACTAAACATGCGAAGTTCAAATGGGATATATATTTTTTGGATCTGTTAAAGCACATAAATAAATGAGTGGTCTCTTCCGACTTTTGATACGGTCTCGTTCCACCAATGTAATCCCATATACGCTCAATGTCCTACAATAAGTTGTAACTGATGTGAAAGGTTGAAGAAAAAACAATGATACAATTGACAGCTCATTATATCTGATACATGTAAAGCAATAAAGTTGTTAATATTCATAACAAATTTACACCTATGAAACTTATCCACAGCATGCAAGAAGGAAGAACGTCAGGTCGTTTCAATTGTACATACAGTATTTTACAAATTTTCGAAGACGCCTAATCACTCGAATACATGACCTCAGCCTCTGCGACCAGGTTTCATTGCATGCAATGGAAGTGGCGCCGGTTTGATTCCTTACTAGCGTGGTTATTTCATGCGAGATCATGGGCGAGTTACTGTGCCATTAACCAGCGTACAGTATGTTTAGATATCACCAAAAGTGTCCAGTGTGGTTAAGTCGGTAAACGCGCAGTGCCATGGAAAGACCAGATTCCGCTCATCTCCGAAAAGTTCTTCGAGTCTGCTGTCACTATGATGATGCATTAGTCTGGGCCTCCAAGTTGTATATATTTCGTTTCTTATAAGTAACTCATTCAGGAGTTCAAAAGGACGCTGCGAAATGGAGTACGTGCTGTCCTTCAAATTCCCTCGAAGACTAAGGCCTAAATAACTTACTATTGATAAATCACACAACGTGTCTATAGAGAATGGATGTATGAAGTTTATGGGTTTGTTTTCACCCAATTCGAAGTTCCACCTGTATAGCATATACGTATTTTTAAGCGGATTCAGTTCTAAGATATTTCCAATAAGCGGTACATTCTAGTAGAGAATCAATACAGTAGGATATTGCCCAGCCGCCGCTTTTTGTCTCCATCTATGAAACACAATGCGTGTATGGTTCCTTGAATATCCAATAAACGAAATAGCAGCGCGTAATGAGACGTTGGATTTATCACGGGTATATCTGTATAGCAGAACGCAGTTTCGACGTCGAATGTACGACACAACCCTCAGTATGTTGATGAGGCGGTTGAAAACTTCGATCCGTACTTGAAACAGTCTTAAATACTTAGGAAGGCCATTGACTCGGCGGTCGATCAGATGTGGATAGTCATTATTTTGCAACGCTTGCGGCATTGCCTTTTTTTGCGTAATTACATCAACATGTCACCGTTTCGTCTGCGTAACGTCAGTGCATGTTCATAATATGCTGACAACAAACCACTCTGAAGTTATGACGTTTCAACTAACGTTTCCGCAAATTGTGTTAATGACAATAAACTCTATAAATTTAGTTGGTTACATTCATGCGTATAAAATAGGCTACGTGTACATTTATAAAAGTTCTTTAAAAGGGTGTGCATTGTAAATTTTAATGTAATTTCTTGTTCTTGTTGATCCATAAAGACAAGGAAATAATTTTGGTATTTCAATATGTATGACTAACATGTGTCGACTATGTAGGACATATTCCACGTACGATGACGTTAGTTTGTTATGGACATTGCGTGAAACTTGAAATTATAAACTAACGAGAGCCCTCATCATTTTTATGTGCATTTCACAGAAGCAAAAAAATATATACCATTCGACTCGCATGTTTCACGGTTTTAGTAATTGTGCCTGCTGCAGACTTTTAATTGAGGCAAGTCATTTTCGGTTTTTCCGATAACGTTTTATATTAGATACACCATTTTTTACCGGTCTCAAAATTAATTAATTTTGTGTACCAGTGTAATTAGCAATAGAACCCTCAGAACGTATAAGTGGATTAAAAGGAGGTGCACATTAAGCTGCATGAGATGTTTTTGGCTACAGGCGATAAATTTTTATTAGAAGAGTTGGAAACACTAGAAAAAAGAAATACTGAATTAATTAGGAAAATAAGAAAAAAAGAGAGATTTGAAAATGAAATTAAATTGTAAGAAAATTTTAGGTAAGATGAACTTTTCGTTTTTGTTTCTGTTGCTCATCAATTGTTTTTTAAATATCTCGAAATTGAAATCACTTACAGCTTTGACCATCTTTTGGCATTTGGTTGAGTTAATCCATCAACAAGTCTCCAAATGTTTTAATACTTGCAGAAGTGGTAAAACAATACATACCCACCATTATTATATTACTTTAAGAAGTCAGCTTAATTAAATTGTTTTAAACATTTAAATATATGTACGAATGCAGGTAAAGTAAAGAATTGTTCCACATAGGTTTATGGATGTGGAGCCAGACTCCGTCTACAGATTTCATAAAATGTATTGTTCAGGTTTTTAATTTGTATAGCCTTGGTTTATGCAGCTAGGATTACGATTTTAACACTAAAATTTGATGTGAAAATAACAAGTTACATGATTGACACAATAAGGTAATGACTTCTTTATAGTAAAAAAATACTTTGTATCCAAAAGACGTAGAGAAATTTAATTTAAACTATTTAATTTTTGTTGGTCTTACGCCTTTGGTATATATAATGCAGGTGCTCATGTGGACGCTGCATGTTATTACATCGTTCATTGTGTCTCCTCCTACTGATAATATAATGTGATTGTAAAAAAAAAAAATATATTCCCACGCTGTGACCACCATCAATTATCAAGCAACTTGAATTCTTGAAACCTCATAGTTATTAACGTCACACACGTCATTGAACTCGTATTGAATATTGACATATTGATTCGATCACACGGCCAGCTGGAGTTGAAGATTCGAACAACCTACAACTACATTTAAGTATTCCGAAATTCGTGTTGTCTAACCCTAGGCCAGAGGGAGGATGATGATTTAAATACGAATAAAAATTTAATTTTATATTATTCGCTTATCTCGTATAATAAGGGTATATATATATAGTATATATAAAAATACCATATAATATACCTATATAAAATAATATATATAAAAACATATTGATATTTAAATATATTGATAAAGGTTTTATATATATATATATATATATATATATATATACATATATATATTATTATATACTTGTATATATATATATAATTAAATATATATAATAATATATATATATTTGTAATACAATTATCAACCTATTAGAGTTTTAGGTATTTTATTAAACCTTTAGATAAAGGTTTATATATATTATATATATATAGTAATATTAATATATATCAAAGATGGTTACACACACACACACCAACACCTACCACACACACACAACACACACACACACAGCACACACAAACATTAACCAGACCTGCACTTCTTTAATTTTAAGGAATATTTATTTTTTTTATTAATATTAAAAAGTATTTATACCGCTTAATTATTAATTATTATTATTAATATGTATCAATAAGTATTAATATAATTAGTAATAGAATTTTGGTTATTATTATTATATATTAATTAGTTTGAGATTATTATTATTATTTATTATTGTTTATTATTAATTTATATCTTATATTATTATTATTATTATTATTATGTGATAGTATATATTATATTATTCTTATTATTATTATTATATTATTATTAGGTATTATTATTATATGTATTATATAATATGTATTAATTAATTATTATAGATGTTCTTTCGCAATTGATTTAAACAAATATTTAAATCAATTTAATATTAATATTTAATATTTTACTATTAGTATTTACAGCATCACGGTGTTTAAATTATTTCATCAATGATATTATAACTACTATACAAAAATTACACCTACTTCCAATTATATTTTCTGTATAGTAATAACAACAACCTATAGTACTTAAATTTACTTTGATATTTTTACCAGGAAATTTGGAGTTGATATTTACTGTCATTCTTAGTAAAATAATATACAAAATTCTCCAATAGGAAAAATGATTAAGGAGCAGACTAACCGGCTAAATTAGGTGTTATAATTACTAAGATATCGGTGTTGTTTGTAACTGTTATGTAGTAGAATATACCACTATTGGGGTTACAGAATGTTAACCACTTTTGGATAAAAATATGTAAACTACTTTACAAAGTCAAACCTATTCAATATGAAAGTTCATTGAACAACTACATTAAATAGTAAAAATTTAACCAGGGAAATTCGTAACATAAACTACTGGGGAGTAAAATGTACCAAAAAAAGTTAAATATCTATTATAATCTAGGTAGGTAAAATTTTACTACTATTTTTCTAGTTTATATATAATATAATATATTATATATATATATATATATATATATATATATATATAATTATAATATATAACATATGTATATATTATATATATATATATTATTAGTTTAATATAATATATATTATATTATATATATATATATTATATATATATATATATATATTATATATATAAATTAATATATATTGCACTTATTTATAATTATAATATATATAATAAATATAATTATATACTATATACTTATATATATTATATATAATACTGTTTTTTATATAATATAATATACTAATATATATACATTATATTTACTAAATATTAATACGTATTTTATATATATATATATATATAGTTATATATATATATAATATATTATACATTGAATATTAATATATAAAAAGAGATATATAAATATAAATATTGCATTAATATTATAATATATATATATATTACTATATATAAAATATATATATTATATATATATATATATATATTATTATATATTATAATAATATAAATATATATTATTATTATATACTATTACTCTATTATATATATAATAGTATATACTATAATATATATATTATTATATATATATATATATATATATATATATATATATATATTATATAATATATAAATATAATATATAATATATATATAATATATATATTATGATATATATTATATATATATATTATTATCATTATATATATGTATATAATACTCACAATTATAAGATAGATACAGCTAATATATTCAATAATGAATATTTGAGAATGATAATATAAAAATATTAATATATATAAGATACTATATAGAATTATATATATTAGTATATTAATATACTATTTATATAATTAGTATATATATATAGATATTACTATATTATATATTTATATATATATATATTATGAATATTATATTACTAATATATATATGTTAATAACAATTAAATATTGAGAATATTTATAATATATATATATACTATTAAAAAAAAACATTTTATATTATAAAAATATTTCTATACGATATAAAAACTCCATATCCTGTTATATATATATATATAATATAATACTATATATATATATTATATTTATATATATATATATATATAATATATGATTTATTATATATATATATATATAATATTATATAACATATATATATATCGATATATAATATCATAAATAGATATTATAATAACGGATCATATATAATAGATATATATATATATAATTATATAGTATTATAATTTATATAATATTATAATAGTATATATAATTATATATATATGTGTACTATTATATATATCTGTATTATATATAGGCCAGCGTCTGTTATAGCCGTCGTATGTATCTTAAAAAACTATTAATGCTACAGTAAAACGGAAACATTGTGGAATGCTGTCCAAAATTAGTATGGAAATGTTAAATAAAAAAAAAAAAAAAAAAAATGATATAAGTATATGATATATATTATATTTATTATATATATATAATATATATATATATATATATAGTAGTATATATATATCAGGTGCTATTAATACATTAATAATAAAAGCATAGAGTAGTATATATATATCGTACAAGAAACTACAATAGCTACAGGGAAAAGGGAATACATTTTTGGAATCCTGGTAAAATTTTACATAAGAAAAGTGAAAAAAAAAAAAAAAAAAAAATATTGTTAATAATTATAGTAATTGATTAGAAGGCCTATTAGAGACCTTTTATGGTTCTCGTTAAATTAAATAGACTTTCTATTAAAATTGCTTTATACGCACACTAGGGGGGCTCGAGCCGACGGGGAACAGTTAAGGGGGGGCGTTTTCCATTACCCCGTTAGGGAGGGCGGTAAGGGAACCCCAGCACACCCAAATACCAAAGAGCGGTGGTCCGGAGACCTTCCGGAGGGGCGGAACGTAGTCTACCCCGTAGCTTCCCGGAAGCCGAGAGCCCCGGATCCTGCATGCGGGTTGCGGTGTACCCTTGGGTGTTTTTTAGTAAAAAAAAAAAGGGCAAATTTAAAGGAAGTCTAATTTATTTTACGGAGTAACCAATAAAAGGTCTCTAATAGGCTCTCTAATCATATTACCCTATAAATATTAACAATAACTTTTTTTTAAATTTTTTATTTTTCATGTCGTTCTTTTGGTAAAATTTTACAGGGGTTCCAAAAATGTATTCCTTTTTGCTTTAGCTATTGTAGTTTTGAGATATATTTTTTTTTTTTTTTTTTTTTTTTTTATTTAACCATCCAGCAAACTTTTTGGACCCCAGGGGGCTTCGGCCCAATGTATCCGACCTAATTAGGCATAATATAAGATAATGTATCCGCTAAACCAGATCCTGAATTTATTAGTTGAATAAGTTAATAATATAGATATGATAATATATAATATATAATAGATCATATATAATATATATTGGAGGCAGCACCACCCACAGACTGGGAATAAATAATGGCTAAGTAGGGAACAGTAATGACAGTACATACAACTAGGTTGAAGGATTCAAAACAGATTCTTACGATTTTTGGTGAAATAAGCATTAATAAAATGGTAAAGAAACTAGAGTATATAAAAAGACGGAGAAATCAATGTTTTGAAAGGGGTATAACAAAAAAAAACTAACTTGGAGTAAGGGCAGGGGTAGGTACAAAAGAATCATATTAGTGATGATTATATCTTACAGGAAAAGTGTGCTATGTCGCTGGTACTGTTGTTGGATATTAGTAGTACTGCCGGTATTGTTGGACACAGTCATAACGAGCCGAGAGGAATGATATATATAGTATATATTATATATATTAATTATATGTATATTATTATAATATTTTAACTTTTAATAAATAAAAAGAATATAGTATATAAAAAGATTGAATTTATAATTTATAAATATATATACTTAATATGAATAATATCGTATGTATATATATTAATAATATATTGTATATATTATATTAATATAATATATTATAGTATATATATTATATATTACGGATATATACTAATTATAATATATATATAGACAATATTACTATAATATAATATATAAATAATATTATTTATATATATAAGAATATATAATATTAATTAACTATATAATATATATAATATATAATTATTATAATTTATATATTTATAGCCAAATAATATAAATATTAATTATTTATTATAAAATATGAATATATAAAAATTTGGCATATATTAATATGTTATATATATATATATATTTTGGTATATAACTGTCTAATACTATATATATATAATATAGATAATAATAATATAATAACTATTACTACTATTCTATAGTAATATATAAAATACATTTAACGATAAGATATAATATATTATATATATATGATATATATATATATATTATATATATATATATATATATATATAATATATATTAATTAATATATATATAGATATATAATATTTAGAGCTGAATATATATATTGATACTATAGGATATGTAATGTATTTATTATATGTCTAATTTTAGTAATAATAATAACTATATATTTCATATATAATAGTTTATCTGTATAAGCATAAATATAGTATATATAT
>JABUQX010085356.1:57500-65000 GCA_015478945.1 Trachelipus rathkii
CCATAGAGTGACCAAAAGTCGGCTTCGAACGGGAATTGAATATATATATATATATATATATATATATATATATATATATATATATATAATTCTATATATATATATATATATATATATATATCTCTATATATGCTATATATATATATATATATATGCTATATCTATATATATACTACTATATATATATATATATATATATATATATATAATATATATTTATATATAAATAAATATATATATATACTACTCTTAATATAAAGATATATATCAATCAATATATATATATATATAGAGTGCCAAAAGTGGTATATATATATATATATATATATATATATATATATATATATATTATTGTTACCTATGTTTTTACCTGTGTTAATGTATAGCAATTAAATTATGGTTTGAAATAAGAGATCTAAAGTACAAAGTGTTCAGATGGTCAATCTTAGAGGCGTGTTAGTTAGGTGTGAGAAAAATTGATAAATGAGCAAATGAACGCATGCTAGGTGTTTTGTGTGGAGAAAGGCTTAAATGAGAGAATAAACAAGAGTACATAGATGTGGTTTGGTCATATGAAAAGAATGGATGATAGTAGGTTGGTCAAGCGAATGTACAATGGTGAGTGTGCTGGGAATCGACCGGTTGGGAGACTGAAGAAAAAGTGGATTGAGTTAGCAAAGAAATGCCTAAAGGAGAGGAATGTGAGTCTGGCAAAGGCAGGAAGGTGCAAACAGGAGTGAATGACGGGTTTTGTGAGGGGTATGGTTGTATTGGCTTTGCCCAGGAGATGAACCCCACATTGACGAGACACCGCAGTGAGGGGCAGTCGCAGTCTCGTAAAATCTCTAGGGTGGATTTTTCTGACTGCTACGCGCTCTCACTTGGGGGTATAAAGGAGACGGCAAAGGGGACTTTCTTTTCGACTTGCGTCATGTTCTTCTACTACTTTTCTGTTCCGGTGTATCCTACACACCTCACCCCCAATCTGGGGATAGGAGGAGGAGGAGAGGCATATATATATATATATATATATATATAATATATATATCTTATACTCATAACTTAACATATATATATATATATATATATATACTGCTATATATATACTACTCTCTATATACTATGCTATATATATATATATATATATATATATATATATATATATATATATATATATGGTGAAACTTAAGAAGTTACCCACATCATATCTCGAAAACTAAGATAAGTACAAGGTACAAGTAAACTGATAACATATATGGAATCGGCGTATGAAAATTGTATAGAAAATGAAAAAAAAATTTTTTATTTTTAGTTTTTATATCTCAAAACTAAGATAGGTTACAAAACAAAAAACTAATATATTTAGAATCAGCGTATGAAATTTGTATGATAAACGGGATTTTTTTTTTTTTTAACAAAAAAAAACCCCCAGGGAAAACCTCAAAATTCAAAGAGTCGGGTCTCTCAGCCTCCCGGGGGGACGACAGGGGAATTGTCCCCCCCTCTATCCCCTGCGTCAGCTCAAACTAAAAAAATTCATATCTTGATTCCCAAATATGTTGTATAAAAAAAAAATTTTCCTTTTTTTCATACAAATTTCTCATACGCTGATTCCATATGTTATTAGTTTTCTTGCTTAAATAGGATTTGGATATATATATATATATATATATATATATATATATATATATATATATATATATATATATATACTATATATATATATATATATATATATATATATATATATATATAAATCATTTTCCGTACAAATTTCATACGCTGATTCCATATATGTTATTAGTTTTCTTGTACCTATCTTAGTTTTCGAGATATGATGCGGTAACTTCTTTAGTTTGGCTATATATATATATATATATATATATATATATTATATATATCTTACTCTGATACATTCTTCTATATACTGCCTATATATATATATATATATATAACATATATATATATATATATACTCCATCATATATCTACTGCTACTCAACTACTTGATATATATGCTCCAACGTAGTGCTCTTTCTTATATATACTGCTATATGTGGAGTCATGTCTATTATCTGGCTGAGGTGAGTTTCATCCATATCGATTGCATGGATCCGAACACATTTTTATTTGATAAAAATCAAAATAAAGCTGTATTGTAATGAAAGAGCTTCACACCTTTAAAAATATTTAAAAAAAAAAACAAGTTTAAATCTAGTACCCTAACATAACCTTATTTAACCTAACCAACCTTATATTAGTATATAATTTATTTCACTTTCCATTATTTCAATGGATCACGTCTACTATCTGAGAGTGAGTTTTATCCATATCGACTGCATGGATCCGAACACATTTTTATTTGATAAAAGTCAAAATAAAACTGTATTGTGATAAAAGTCAAAATAAAACTGTATTGTGATAAAAGTCAAAATAAAACTGTATTGTAATAAAAGAGCTTCACACCTTTAAAAATATTAAAAAAACAAGTTTAAATATATGTAACCTAACGTAACTTAACTTAACCTTACTTAAATTAAACAGCTTATATTAGTGCATAATTTATTTCACTTTCCATTGTTTCAACAAACAAATTCGCAACTTAACATGCTGTAATAAAGTTACATAAATATATAGAAAAAAAGTTCAAACTTTTTTCGGTATGCTATGCGCGTTGTAAAAAAAGTGGACAGACAAAAAGACATTCCGTTTTAGAAATCGGAATATACGAATGCGTTATTAACTTATTATAGTAATTTTTTTTTAAAAATATTTTACTGTATTTATTGTACGAAAATATTTCTTTGGAGTTATTTGGACGGTATTTTTGAATCATTTTTATAATGAGTGATTCAACAGAACTTAAAATTACCGATATATATATATATATATATATATATATATATATATATATATATATATATATATATATATATATATATATATATATATATATATATATATATATATAAATAATTGGTTCTTGTCCATTATCTGCTTCCAATTAAGCTTAAGTCAATTTTTTATAACTTACGTTATCGAACAAAATGTACAAGAACGCGCATGGTGACAGAAGCATGTTTTTTTTAAACAATGCAAAGTGAAATAAATTATAAATATAAAAATAAATTTTATTAAGTAAGGTTATGATACATTAAGTAAGGTTATGTTGAGTTACGTTGGTTTACATAGATCTTACCTTTTTTTTATATAAATAATTTTAAAGGTGTGAAGCTCTGTTATTACAGTTTAAATTTTTATTTGACTTTTATGAATGATTTCGAATCCATGGAATCGATATGTATATGGATGTGGAGGCAGATAACAGACATGATCCATTATATATATATATATATATATATATATATATATATATATATATATATATATATATATATATATATATATTATATATATATATATAACTATCCATATATATATATATATATAATATATATATATATATATATATATATTCTTGCCAGATGTATGATAATTTTTATTTGCTCTTCAGTGTGTAATATCTTATATTAGAAGTGATAGAAACACTGAATTTAATCTTGGTGACTAGTGTTTTTGTGCTCTCGAGTTAAAAAGGGTATGAATAGTGATGAATTGCCACGTCTTACCGATGAGCGAGCTGCTTATCGATGGATTAAAAGGAATTGCTTATTAAAACAAAATTGGGTTTGTAAATTTTGCAAAGCACCTTTAGAGTTAATTCTAAATGAACCACATCCTATTTGCGAAGTTCGTAGATGTGTTCGAAATAAATGTAAAAAACGCTTACGTTTTGTATATAGTCTAGATGGGAGCTTTTTTAGATATAGTCGTAAATCTATTAATTTACCGCGCCAGATACACCTTATAAAATATTGGTGTGATGAGAAAAAAGTTACTGAAGTAGCAACACTTTTGAAGATTAATCCAACTAGAGTTTATCAAGCTTATAGAAAGTGCCAAGAATTTATAACAAAGTATTTACAGAAATATCCAATTGAATTAGGAGGTGAGAACGTTGTTGTTAAAGTAAAGGTATATGAGCTCACTCTCACACATTTAGCAAAAAAACGTTGGTTAGTGATGATGGTCGATACAAGCAAAGCTCCTTTACTTGGATTTTTGCATATTTTATACTCCATAGAATTGAATGATATTTTAGCTCATCTCATACCAGTAATCGAATTTGTAGTTAAACCTAATTCAGTTATAGCTTCTGACCTATGGGAAAACCCACCGCATGTACAGTCAAATAAATTTAGGACTTATATTTGTATGGATAGTCAAAGTGACGAAATAGATTGGTACTATCACTATCACCGCAAAATAGTAGAGAAAGTTAATAGTCTAACTAAACTAAAATCTGAACCTTACTTAACAGAGTCTATGTGGAGAGAGAGATGTCAAGATGATGCATTTAAAGTATTTATCAACCAGTTAAGCATTTTTAGTAAAATATAAAGCGTACCCGATGCATGATTATTAATGCACAAAAGTAAGTTTTCAAAATATCAATTGGAAAATTCGTGTTTCCTTTTCTTTGAAACCTTCAATTAATATTTTACTTAATAAATAGTTAAAATAAATTTCATAAAATTAACACCTTCAGGAAGCTGAAAATGTCGGAACCCTTTACCTATTTTCGAAGATTTTACAGTCTCTTCATCTTGGCTTTATATGTTATATGGAATCGGAAACTAGCTCCATATCAAGACTGCCGCTTGCATTTTTATTTTAAGATTAAGTGATGGAAAATTCCAAATGAAATTTCTGAAGCTTGTTTTAACATTGCAATAATAAAGTATTTTAAATTTCCTAAATTTTTAAATATCAATATTTTATCAGAATTTCTGTAATAAAATTTATATACAAAAATTCCTTTGTTTCACCAACTTTTTTAATTTCTATACCCCTTGTCAGCCTAAATTTCTCTTTATTAACAGTTTCTTGGACCATCTCATCGTAATTTTGTTTGAGAAATTTAGCAAAAGGTTTTGATAAATTTTTGTACCATGGTCATTTACGGTCATGGTTAAATCTCATCTTTTCAAAGAAGATTAAATTAATATATATATATATATATATATAATATATATATATATATATATATAAAATATAATATATATATATATATATATATATATATATATATATATATATATATATATATATATATATATATATATATATATATATATATATATATATATATATATATATATATATATATAATGTGGATCATGTTTATCTGCCTCCACCTCCATATATGTGTCGATTGCATGGATTCGAACACATTTCATAAAAAGTGAAATAAAAATGTGTATAGTCAATTTAAATTATAGTAATAAAACCGCTTCACACCTTTAAAAAAATTAAGAAAAAAGTTTAAATCTATGTAAACTAACGTAACTCAATATAACCTTACTTAACGTATTTTAACCCCACTTATCATAATTTATTTTTATTTTTATAATTTATTTCACTTTGCCTTGCTTAAAAAAATATGATTTGGCACCATGCGCGCATTTTACATTTTGTTCGATAACGTAGGTTTTAAAAAAAAGACCTTAACTGGAAGCAGATAACCGACATGAAGCCATATATATATATATATATATATATATATATATATATATTTATATATATATATAATATATATATATATATAATAACCAGCTATATATATATATAACATATGTATATATATATAACTGCTATAATATATATAATAACTCTTCTGCTTTACTGTATTAATAATAATATATATATATATGTATATATATAACATATATATATATATATATATGAAAAAAATAAATATAAATATATATATATATATAACAAAAATATATATATATATATATATATATATATATATATATATATATATATATATATATATATATATATATATATATATATATATATATATGCTGCTCTAATATATATATATACTGCTATATATGGGAAAGTTCTATATTTGAATCAGTTCATATTTTCTTAAAAAAAATTTCGTTAAGTTTTTTAAGAAAATTCTTTAGTGGCAAGCTTCTGGAATTATGCCAGAAGCTTGCAACTAAAACTTAACTTAACTTAACTCTTCTGAACTTAGAATTTTGAACTTATAAAATTTTTCAGAAAATATGAATGATTCAAATATAGAACAATACCATATATATATATATATATATATATATATATATATATATATATATATATATATATATATATATATATATACATATATAGAGACCCAGCTAAATTTGTATATTATACATACATATATATATATATATATATATATATATAACTATATATAAATATATATATATATATATATATATATATATATATATATATATATATCGACGGCCAGCGAAAATTCGCCAATAGACGAATGTTTTTTGGCGCTTTTTAGTGCCTTTGACGCTAGAAGAATGTTTTGAGCGTTTTTGACGCTTGAGGCGTCAAATTCGATGTTCTGATGTCGGCTACGCTTTTGGGCTTTGCCCCAAGGCCCCGCGCACCGCACCATTCCCCACCGCGTTTCGAGGGTTCGATTGACTAAATCATCTTGTCCTCTGTCTAGGGAGCTGCCTCGAACACTGGAGGCGTTTGGGGAATTTTTCCATCGGTAAAACTGCACGTCAATTACGGCGGTACGTATCCAAGGGCTAGTTCGAGTGCTGCATCACGTCTCCAAGGCTCGGAAGCAGGGCTGCGGAGCCATCAATTTTTTTCCGGCTCCGACTCCGACTCCAGCATTTTAAAATTACCCGTACCCGGCTCCGACTCCGGAAAGAAGGGAAAGAATGTTAACTGCAAACAAAATATTTTTGTAGACCAACTTTGTTGATCCACAGTTCAGAATCTTCCTCAGAACTAAAGATCTGAAATTAAAAGCTAGGAATGCCCTTTGTGAACTAGGACTTAAACTGAATAACACTATCGAGCAGAAATCTGGGTCAGAGTCAGATAGTTCATCAGTTTCAGGAATCCTCCCTTGCGGTATCTTGTCAGATGAAGATGCAGAAGTCATTTGACAAACAATGGGACTAACAAGAAAAGCGATTGAAAAAAGACAATCTACCATTAAAAGACCTTCAACCTAAAAATCCTCTAAAAAAAATACAAAGTAGAATTCAGTAGGGTATTAGATGAAATAATGAAAATCGACAGGATATCAAAGTTAACAGTTAAAGAGGCAATCCCTACCTATCCTAAAATTTTGCAAGATGCGGCTTACACAATACAGCTTTGCCTCTTAGTCAAGTGAATGTTGAGAGCTTATTTTCTGATTTAAAAATAATAAAATCTGATCTAAGGACATCGTTTTAAAGGAGGATTTTATTGAAGAAGTTTTATTTTTAAGAAACGATTGTTTTGAATTAATTTATATTATATATGCCAGGCAGTTCAAAGAGAAATTATTTTAAAATTTAGGAAGAAAGTGAATTATAATTTTTTTTTTTAATAAAAAATCTGTTTTGAATAAAATTA
>JABUQX010085356.1:70000-75000 GCA_015478945.1 Trachelipus rathkii
TTGGTTGTGTTGGGTGACCTAAATGGTTGGATAGGTGATCATAAAGGGATGGTATAACAGGTGGCTTTGGGGTGTCGGGAGAAAATGAGAATAGTAGGAAGGTGATTGATTTCCGCGAGGAGAGAGATATGTGTGTAAGTAATACTTTTTTAAACACAAGAGTATTCATAAGTATACTAGAATTGGTGTAGGTAGAGATGGGGTCGAAGTGGAGTGTATTGTTCCGAGGGATTGGAGGAGAGCAGTAATAATACCCTTATATAAGGGTAAGGGGGGATAATGGTAACTGTAGAAATTATAGGGGAATTAGTTTATTGAGTGTTGTAGGGAAAATATATGATGGTGTTTTGGTCGAAAGAGCTCGTCGAGTGACTGAGGGGACTGATTGGTGAAAAATAAGGTGCGTTCAGAAGTGGTAGAGGATGTGTGAATCAAACTTTTACAATGAAACAAATGATTGAGAAAATGAAAAAGAAGAAGAGTAAATTGTATTTAGGTTTTATGGATTTGCAACAGGCGTATGATAGGATTAATAGGGAAGCTCTATGACAGGTGTTGGTGGTAGGCTTCTGAATGGAATCAAAAGTATGTATGACGATAGTGAAGCGTGTGTAAGAATAAATGGAGTTGAAAGTGGATGGTTTAATATTAATAGCGGAGTGAAGCAGGGATGTGTTATGTCTCCTTGGTTATTAAATTTGAATATGTATGGGGATTTTGAAATAATTAGAGCTGGGGGTGGCAAGAAAGGTGTTAGAATGATGGAGAATGGTGGAGGGTGCCCTACCAATTATATACGGATGATTTGGTTTTGTGTGGCGAATCTGAAGAGAGTTTGAGAGGATTGGTAGAGGGATTTGGCAGGGTGTGAAAAAGGATAGGTTTGAAAGTAAACGTAGATAAGAGTAAGATTATGGTTGTGAGTGAGGGGAGTGCGCGGTTTGAAGTTATGTTAGATGGTGAGCAACTGGAACAAGTGTCTGTGTTTAAATATTTAGGATATATGTTGGATGAAAAGGGAACGAATGATGCAGAGTGTAGTGGGAAAGTTGTAAATGGTAGGAAGGTGGCTGGTGTAATTAAATCCTTGGTGGATGTGAAATGACTAAGTCTTGAGTGCACTAGGGTTTTTTATTAGAACATTAGAACATTAGAAATAAAAAGACAGTAAGAAGCCACATGGGCCTATCAAGACTGTCCCAGTCACGCCAACAGAACCAATCACCAAACAACATGCTCATGCAAATCCACAAAGCGCCCAAGGGCTTGTCAATCACTATATACAGAATACACAAAGTCTAAAACATTCTCATGCAACTCCACAAAGCACCCTAGGGCTTTTCAACTTATTTATACACAAAGTCTATAACTAAAATATAAAAACTAAAAACTATATAAAAGTATATACATGCCAACTACACTACAGCTTTAATAACTTTATAGTACATGCAATTAACCTTAATAACTACAGCAACCAAGAACCAGCCAATTTGGCCCAGTTAAAATATACTATATGATACCCAAACCTTCTCTTCTTAAATGTTGCAGTCGAGTTGCACTCAACAACCTCCTGTGGCAAACCATTCCAAAATTTAACAACCCTATTACTGAAAAAATGCTTTCTTATATCAAGATGGTATGCTTTCTTCTTAATTTTCTTATTATGCCCCCTGGTCACCTGTCCGTGTTCTACTATGAAAAATTTATTGGTCTCCGTATTATCAATAGATGTAAATATTTTGTAGACTTGTATCATGTCCCCTCTGAGAAATTGCCTTTCTACAAAAAAAAAAAACATTCCTAACTCCTTCAGCCTCTTCTTATAGCTCTTACCCTCAAACCCAGAAATCATCCTTGTTGCTTTACGTTGCACTCTCTATAGCATATCTAAGTCTTTCTTTAAATAAGGGGCCCAAACTTTTGCACAATACTCTATTACTGGCCTAACATAGCTATTATACAGTTTACTTATTAATTCCTTGCTCTTGTAGACAACATTATAATTTATTATGCCCAGCATCTTATTAGCTTTATTTTTCCTTGCTTCCAAACACTGATTAGCTACTTTCAAATTACTGCTTATAATCACACCTAAATCTTTTTCTTGGTCCACAGACTCGAGCCAATCCCCATTCATATCGGAGTTAAAACTTTTGTTTGAGTAACCTAGGTGAAGAACCTTACACTTTTTACAATTAAAATTCATTTGCCACTTATCTGCCCACCCAAGAAGTTTATCAAGATCATTTTGAATCTTTATACATCCTTCACTATTCCTAACTGAGGTGGCCACTTTGGTATCATCTGCAAACTTAGAAATCTTGCATTTAAGGCCCTGGTCTAAATCATTTATATATATGAGAAACAATAGTGGCCCCAGCACTGAACCCTGTGGGACACCACTCTTCACTATTTCCCATGATGACTTATTGTCATTTAGTTGTACACATTGTTTTATATTCCACAACCACTCTTCTCTTTAATCCAACCATGTACCACTCCACCTATACCACATTGCAATAACTTCTTCATCAGTCTTATGTGGGGAACCTTATCAAAAGCTTTACTAAAGTCTAAATATACAATATCAACTGGATCTCCTCGGTTGATGCAGTCAGTAATGTATTCCATAAATTCTAAAAGGTTTGTCTGACATGATCTACCCTTTCTGAAACCGTGCTGGGAGTCATACAATACCTTGTTATCTTCTAAATATTTCTCTATATGACCTTTCATTAACTTTTCCAGAACCTTTACAACCAGAGATGTTAAGCTAACTGGCCTATAATTTCCCAAATCTTCCTTACTACCTTTCTTTTAAATAGGCACAACATATGCCATTTTCCAGTCATCTGGGTACCTCACCAAATGTTATAGATCACTTAAAAATCAAATACAGTGCCTTTGCAATGCTGGTACTACCCTCTTTCAGAATTCACCATATATACCATCAGGGCCTGCAGCTTTACTTGGGTCAATATGATCTAATAAACGTTTTATATTTTACATCAAATTCAAATTCTGTAAGTCTATTTGTTACATGCATACAAAGACTATTTAGTCTCAAACTATTATCTAATCTTTCTCAGTAAACACTGAAGCAAAATAAGCATTGAAAATGTTGACCATTTCCTTATCTGAACTCACTAAATTTTCATCAATTTTAATTGGACCAATTGTCCTATTCCTACTTTTAAATTTATAAAAGCTAAAAAACTTCTTCAGATTCTTATTACTATTCCTTGCTAAATTAATTTCTGCCTCTCTCTTTGCCTTTCTTATTGATTGGTTAAGTTCATTTCTATTTTTCCTATAATTTTCTAAATCATCTTCCCTATTACTACCTTTGAATATTTTAAAACATCTACGCTTTTCATTAATTTTCTCTCTTATCTCTCTATTCCACCAAACAGGTTTTCTCTTTGCCACCCTAATGGGTTTATCTTTAAAACATACTGACTGAATGTTCATTAAAATTTGTTTAAAATGTTCCCACATGATAAAATGATAAAACAGTTTTGGTCTTTAAACTCTTTATCCCAGTCAGTTAAAATGTCTCGAAATTTGATAAAATCGCCATTTCAGAAATCTAAAAATCTTTTCCTTATTAATAACTTGCAATTTGGGCCCAGATATCACATTCATATTAAATCTAATTATATTATGGTCACTAAGTCATAAATTCTCTCAACTCTAACCCCATCCACCATACTTTCATCGTTAGTTAATGTTAAGTCTAATAGTGCATCGTGTCTTGTGGGTTCATGGACCATCTGGCTCAAAAAGTTATCTAGTATACAATTTATAAATACAGAACTACTATGGTTCATATTAGACAAGGAATCCCATTGAATGCCAGAAAAATTAAAATCACCCATTATGACTATACCTTTTTCTTTACTGTGGCATGCTGTCTCAATTTCTTTTACAATTTCCGCGTCTAATTCTTGACTCTGGTCAGGAGGTCTATAAAATGCCCCTATTCTATATGATTTATTGTACATAAGGATATCTACCCACACCGATTCAATATCATGATTAGTTTTAAAGTCAGTCATTAATAATACAGATTGAATATTACTTTTAACATAAAGCGCCACACCGCCACCCTTCTTTCCTTTACGCTGGTATAAATAAAGTGAATATCCGTCTATTTCATATTCCTGAAAGGAGTCTCCATATAATTCTTCATTAGCCCATGCTTCAGTTATGCAAATAATGTCTAGATTCTCATTTATGGTATAACTAATCAGCTCACCTTTTTTATTTCTAAGGCTATGAGCATTTGTGTAAAAGCATTTGATATTCGAAATGCCGTTATTTTTATTGCTATCATCATTATTTGAACCTGTAACAACCTAAGTTTTATTTATCTCACCACTATTACAGTTACCATCGCTATTATTTTACATGAGGGTATGTTGCTACCTGTATTAGGAGGGAACGGGAGTAGGAACAATGAATATGATTGCAAAATAGATGACTCAGTTATCAAAGTTGTTGGTGAGGAAAAGGATCTAGTAGTATTAATTAATAAGGATTTAAAGTTTGCGAAGCAATGTGCTGAGGCTGTTAAAAAAGCAAATAAAGCTCTAGGATTTATTGACAGAAACTTCGAATATAAATCTAAAAATATAGTACTTCCTCTCTGTAAAACATTAGTTAGACCTCATCTGGAACACGCAGTGTAGTTTTGGAGTCCATACCTCAAAAAAGACATAAAAAAAATTAAAAGAATTCAAAGAACTGCAACCAAATTAATACAGAATTGAGAGGTAAGTCATACGAGCAACGACTACGCAAATTAAAGATACATTCTTTAGAGAAAAGAAGATTGAGATGAAAATTAATAGAAGTTTTCAAAATACTAAATAAATTTGGCAATATCGATTACAGACAATTCTTTAGATAAAATTTTAATGATGTAACACGAGGTAATGGGTGTAAACTTTGTCATAAACGATTTGTAACCAAAATAGCAAAGAATTTCTTCACTTTCG
>JABUQX010085356.1:80000-85000 GCA_015478945.1 Trachelipus rathkii
CTCCGATGGGTGAATGCTGTCTACTGTTTAAATACCATGTTAAATTTGCAAATAAAAAGAGGTTTCCTATCGATCGCAAATTTCAGTATTCACTTCAGCAACCTAACATGTAATTGTGAATTATGTAATTGTGAAACTTGTAAGGTATAAACCTGAAGACTATATGGGGAAAAAACATCAGGCAATATACTGATATAGAATTTTTAAGATATATAGAAAGATTACTTTGATATATAATCTTTTATATAAACTTTTATATAAACAAAGAGGAATTCGTTACACTTTACATACTGAATCCCTATTTTGGCTCTCTGAACTGAATTGATTAACTGTCTCGACACAGTCTTTCAACTTCGATTTCCATCTTGCAGGATGTGTGGGTTCAGTACATTATGTAACGAAATTATTTTGAACTGGCAGATTGGGGAGATTCTTAATCCTTCTAATTTTGACTAACTAATCGACATTTTTGGCTTTCCTAAGGATGAACTGATTGGAAGGAGGTGATCTTTTATCTATCTTCTCTAATTCTTGTTCACTGGTCTTCAATATTGCTGGGAAACTTTTTCTGTGACTCTGTGTATGTCGAAAAACAGGTTCGACTCAAATGTCGACATATCCCACTACACAGCGTTTGAAAAAGTATGCAAGTCAAAAGATATGGGGAAAATAGAGGAAGAAAGAGGGTCCTAGAATTTATAGGTTGAGAGCATGTAGGATATAGCAAAATGGTTAAGTCTAGGATCAGAAAGCTTAACAAAGAAATGATGAGACTGTGTGGAAAGGAGTGTCATGCAAGACCTTTTCTAAAGAGGAGAATTCAGAAGAGCAGCGTCCGTTGTAATAGCAATATAAGGAAAGTAATTTAACAATTCGACGAGTTGAAATAGATTGAAGAAAGATAGTGAAAGTATGAGAATTGAATAGCGAAAATCCCCAGACTCTCAACCTTTCAAGAAAGCTGTATGAATGGAACCCCCACAGAGCTGTGACCTATACTCCATATCATGACGAATAACAATCCAATAAAGAGCAAGCAATATTGATATTTATTAACAACATTTCATATTTATTAACAACATTTTATTCAGTTGGAATATTCAATAACGTCTTCAATATGATTTCCATACTTACGATGCGACAGGTTGAATACTCTTTGCTGAATTTCAGCGTGAACCCGATGTAATAAATCCACATTTCCGTCTCTTTGAGCACAGTCACTCTTTATGTGTTCAATCAAGAAGTGCATTTTATCTGTGATATTGAATTGATACTCATTTTCTCCTATTGCATACCCCAAGAAAAAAGTCAAGGGGGCTAAAGGTCAGGTGACCGAGGAGACCACTCCACACTACCACGTCTTCCAATCACGTTAGGAAAATTACCATTCAGCCAATCCTTTACTACCTTGGCGAAATGGGCAGGGGCGCCGTCCTGTTAGGACCAGTCAGAAAGTCTTTCACCTAAACCTTCAAGTTGAAAGTTGGAGCATTAACTGATCCCTCAGTATAGCTAGATAGGTCTCACATGTTACATGCTCATCGAAGAAGAATGATTCCAACACATGAGCTTTCCACAAACCACACCACACCATACATTTTTGCGCTCCTTGCTGGTTTGCATAATCAACAAAATGTGGATTGCTTTGCGACCAGTATCGAACATTCTGTCTGTTGACCTCACATTCACATAAAGCAAAGCTTCATCGCTGAGCAGCCTAGAGTCTTCGGTGAAGTGACTGTTTTCATTCAATATATTGGAAAACCATTCACACATCTCAATCCGTCTATCTGTGTCATCGTTTGTTAAATGGTGCAGAATTTGTATCTTGTACGGATGAAAAATTTTCCTCTTTTAAGATACGACTGATGGTTGTTTTGAGAGCACCCAGCTCCATGGATGTTCTCCGAAGTGATATTTTGGTGCTAACATACATTTTAGCCATGAAACATTCCTTTTTTTCGGCTGAGACACGTGGTCGTCCAGAATGGGGTTTGTCCATGAGAGTGTCCGCTTCTTTGAACTTTTTAATCGCATTCGCAACTGTGGAAAAGCCAAGTGGAGTCCTCTGTGGGTGACGAACATTAAATTTATCGGCTATCTTTCGATATGACCATTCTTAAAGACCACTGAGAAGTACCACTTCAATTCTTTCATCAAGAAAAATAATAATAAATTAAAAGTAAAGGAAAATAACTTACAAATTGAAATTCCAGTTGGTTCGTTTACACAAACAGGTATTTCAAAAATAGTGACGATTATTTAAAAATATTTTTTTTCTCTAAAATCGATCTGCTGTAAAATTACCAAATTGTCGCACATGAACCTTTTTGCCTTTCAGTCATATATATATATATTATATATATATTTGGATATATAATATATATGCTTTATTATTATATATATATAATTATAATTATATATATACTATATATATATATAATATAATATATGTATCATATATTAATTATATATATATATAATATTTATATATATATATTTATATAATATATATATATATAATATTATATATAAAATATATATATAATATATATATATATATTTCAGTTATATATATAAATATATATATAAAATATATAATATATATATATATTGTGGAAATTGAAACAACGCTTATTCTTTGAAATCTACTTTATAATATAGCAAAAAATAATTCTAGGAATATTGCATATATATATATATATATTATATATAATATATAATATTATATTATATATTATATATATATATATATATATATATATAATATATATAATTATATCTTATATAGGATGTTATATATATGTATGTGTGTGTATGTGTGTGTATGTGTGTGTATGTGTGTGTGTGTGTGTGTGTGTGTGAAGCGCTCACAGATAAATAATTCGCCTGAGGAGAGTAGCTTCTAATCAACAGACTAAAGAGATATAGAAGAAATATTTAATTTTTTATCCGAACTAGGCATGCAAGTAAGCTTCCATAAAAAAAAGGTGTTCGCTTCTGTAGAAAAGGTATATTGAATTGAATTGCATATATTGAAATACTTAATTTTCTTCAAAAGGTTTTTTAAGTTACTTTTTATTAAAATAAAAAATATTTGAATAAAGGTCCGTATTTTATGTTCCATACTTTGTAATTTAATATTTCTCCATTAAATTTAATTAAATTAAATCCGAATCATTAAATTAATAAAGTTCTAAACCTTGTTTCTCCATCTCACTCATTGTGAATGTAATTTTAGCATCTATGTTTTATATTTTATATTTAAGAAGTAATTTATAATGGTTCATTTGAATTTTGCCTTCTTTTTTTCTTTTTTCTTTTTAGCTTTTTCTAATTCGTTTTATGTTTAAAATATAATACCCAATTTAAATTATCAGATTCTTATAATGGTGAGATGATGACAATCCCTGTCTCATCAGCGTTTAATAAAATTATACCATTACCATCTCTTCAAGAGCTAGCAAATTAACAATTATGCATAGCCATAAAATAGTAACTAAAAGGGATGTCGGATTTTCGTAAGTTTTTTGTGTGGAGATTGACAACTCTTGGCTTGCTCGTTCTATCACATCTGTTCTCAAGTATTGGTTACCATCATCGGGTTTTCCTCCTGTATTCAATCTTCCCTAATTCAAAATGAAAATAAATGTCCCACAAAACCTCTTCAAACGAGGAGATATGCTAATAGGGAATTCAAACGGGCAGTGTATGTTTTGCAATATCGTTAGTGTATGTAAAAAGAGTGAAATAACAACAGTTCGAACTGAATTGGATAGACATCTAGTGCAAAAGTGAATCGATTAGTGGAAAAATCTTATACTTCAACCACCATTTTAAAAGACACATAATAAATTGAACCACTCTAGATATGTGATACATACTCGATGGTCCATTCAAAGAAGAACGACGTTCCTATGCATAGCAGACGACTGAAACGACCTGAAGAAGTTCTGAATCACCTCAAAACACCCAGTCTTCTTTTGTGAAGGAAACAATAGGATCCTTCAAAGAAAATTACGAGAAAAAGAAATGTCAAGAATATAAAGGACAGAAGGTTTGTGTTTTGTATTTTCCAAAATGTTTTATTTGTGTTGAAAATTTTGTCGAGTATAAATAAGAAGAAATTTAGTATTTAGGGGCAGTGAAAACCATCATGTTTTCTTTTAATCAATTTGATAGAGAAAGATCATCTGATCTGAGGCAACTCTTCTGCAATTAACTATAGTTAGTTGGGTTGGTTTATATATATATAATATATATATATATATATTATATATATATTATATAATTTATATAATATATATATAATATATATATATATATGATATATATATATTATATAATATATATATATATTATATTATATATGAATATTGCTAGTTGGTAAGTAGCAGAGCCATTTATAAAGTGTATTAAACTCGAGATGTTTTAGTCTTCAGAGAACTCGACATAAATATTGTAATGAGTTTGTATGACAATGCAAAGTCAAACTCTAAAATGGGACAATGGGAAAAGATCCATAGAGGTGAGTCAAGAGAGAGGGAGAGAGAGCGAGAGAGAGAGAGAGAGAGAGAAGAGAACGAGAGAGAGCGAAAGAGAGAGCGAGAGAGAGCGACAGGGAGAGGAGTCTTAGAGATCTAGAGAGTGAGAGGGGAAGTTAGGCAGAGAGAGAGAGAGAGAGAGAGAGAGAGAGAGAGAGAGAGAGAGAGAGAGAGAGAGAGAGAGAGAGAGAGAGAGTGATGATGAGATAAATAAATAAAGGTTACGCATAAAAACGAACTATTTATCAATTGTTTTATATAAATGGAGGTTGGCACTTGGATTATTCAAATGCAAGATCAAATCTTTGAATATCTTCTTCACCATCATCAATGTAGGAGAAATAAATAATATATTTATTTATTTATATTGTTTTTGTTTTTGTTTTGTCATTATTATAATTATTCCTTATTTTTTTTATTTAATATATACATAGGACTGTATTCAGATTGCATAAG
>JABUQX010085357.1:0-11512 GCA_015478945.1 Trachelipus rathkii
ATGCACATTTGACAATCTCAATCCAAATATATCACATAACAAAATAATTAATAATGAAGAATAAAAAATATAGCTAAAACAATAAACTCTATAATAATAACTTACACATATAATAATCACTAATCTACCATAATAACAATAAACATACATTACACATTAATAATAACTCTTATCTAACATTTATCATTGTATATTTTATTTAAACTCATCCTATTTAATAACTATTCATTCTGCACTAAAAAATAATATAACTACAAACTTCTACTATGACACTATATCTCTAAGCTGTCTCTATGTCTACAGAGTTTTGAAAATTAAATCTTCCCAAACATCTTCCTGAACTTTCCTAAAAAGTATATCTAATTTCGACTCTCAGACTTTCATATACGCATGATCAAAAAATCAAATATTCTTTCTGATAAAAATATTGCACAATGGAATAAAAACTTTTCCTGTTTGGACAAAATATTTTAAAAACATATAGAAGGTCTCCGCAATCTTCAAGATAACGATTTATTTAAAAATCCAAAGGTGTAATATTACCTCCGCATAGTCTTATACAGTACGTATATATCTAAATAGGAAGTCTCACGCACGAGCAACGCGACTTCACCACCTCCCTCCTTGCCTATATTTTAGACCATAATTAATGTCCTCATACTAGGTCTCCACTAGCTATACAAAATGCGCATGACATATCTGAAAGCTCACGTTTGCCAAAGATTTAATAGAGTTAGCTTAAGAGAGAGAAGAGGAGGAGAGGAGAGAGAGAGACGACCGAGCGCAGCACGATGAGAGAGCCAGTCAGAGACACAGACAGAGAGTACGAAAGAATTGACGAGATGTAGAGCAGAAAGATGAGACGACATGAAGAGACGACGACAGAATATAAGCATAGAGAGAGAAGAGAGATGAGAGAGAGAGAGGAAAGAGGAGAGGAGAGAGAGAGAGAGAGAAGAGATGTAGAGAGACGAAGAATCGAGCAGAGAGACGTAAGCTCAGAGAGATAGAAGAGTAGATAGAGAAGTAGAGAAGACAGTATGTATGAGCCGTACGCAGAATGAATGTAAATCGCGAGTATGACACAGATAGCAGCTTATGAGACGAGAGAGCAGAGACGAGAAGAGAAGAGCACGAGAAGAGGAGCATGTATTGGAGATGATCACGAAGAGAAGCAAGAAGCCTGACCGAGAAGAGCACGACGAGGACACAGCAAAGAAGAAGATGAAGAGAGAAGAGAAGACGAAGAACGACGAGATAGACACGAAATGAGAAGACGAGCAGAATGAACGAGAGATAGAGAAGAAGAAGTAGAGAGAGAGAGAAGAGAGAGAGAGAGAGAGGAGAAGATGATAGAGAGAGGAGAGAGGAAGAGAGATGAGATATATAGAGATATATGATAAGAGTAATATAGATAGAGATGAGAGTAATATAGTAATAGTAAGTAAGAGAAATGAAGAGAGAGATTAGAGATGAAAGAGCTTAGCTATTAAGGATGGATTCGGAAGCTTTGGAAATCACAGAGGAGTAAGATTAACTACTTACATACTAAAATTGCTAGAAATCCCTGGAGTTTAGACCATCTTCGAAGTCTTGTCACAAATAGTTTTAAAGGGTTCCCAAAGATCAGCAAACCATGGATTCTTCTCCTTTGCATGGAACCATCTGAATTCAAGAGCATCATAAAACCCATAAAATTCTTTCAAATTCAAGAAACCGCTTTTTGAACGATTAAGTACTTTAAAGAGCAGATAAGAACATGAGTATGTAGCGACGCTAAGAAAATCGTAAGATTTCACCAGTAGAGAGAAATAATTCATAAGAAGAAATTGATAAGAGAGCACATGTATAGATTAGTATAAGAGAGCACATAGAGAACGCCTGCGTGGCGCACGAGAGGCTAGGAAGTCGCCGACTCTGATACGAGAAGGAGCGCTAGTCAAAATCGACCATGTAGCGAGTTTGGAGTTTTATTCTGCGTGGGGCAGAGAATTGAAAACTCGACTGGTGAAAATGATGAGGATGGCGCTTAGGTTTGGGATAGCCGAGGCCTTGAAAAGTTCGAAGTTATTATAAAGGTCCGACCCGAGTTATCGAGCGAGAGAGAGCTCTTAATAGAGAGAGTAAAAGCGACGTGTTTTTATTAATCACAACAAGATGGAGAAAGGAGAGTACTGAGAAAAAAGAATACTTATCTTGCCTATATCGAGAACTACAACGTAAGGGTAGAAAATGCATAGCTGAGGTCAAGATTTACTAACGGGAGTGTTAGAAATGGGACCAGCAAAGACAAAGCACGAGTCCATAATGAACGAGAAATACAGAGAAGATAAGGAAGTTCAAAGATTAAAAATTGATAGCAACGATTAGTGAAGAGCGAGAAAGAGAAGAGAGAGAGAGAGAATAGGAGTATGTTGAGAGCACCTGCAAATAAGCATTGGTCAGTTTGATTGCCGAAGATTAGAAATTTTCCCAAATAAAGGAACTTGCTTTGTTTGTGCTTGATAATCATTGGTATGGCTATAAGTGAGACTGAAGTTTTTAGTGATTTTGATGATTTAACAAACAATATAGTAAGTAAGTATAAGGAGATAGATATAGAGTATTAAGTAGATATATGAGTAAGATATAAGTAAATGAGATATAGATAGATATATAGATATAGATATATATATAGAGAGATATATCCGTATATATATATATAATGAATGATATAATATAAGATAGAAGTTTTGCGTAATTCAAATTATTACAGAAAGTAAAAAAACTATGTGAGATAATTATTTATACTCGGATTCCAAGTAACTTCCACCCAAGTTCTGCAAATTTGATAACCGAAGAGTATAACAAAAGAGTATTGAGAGAGGTTGGAGCACAAAAACCTTAAAGAGGAAACCATACTGTATGGTGGGATATATATATTATATATAATAGTATAAGAGCATCAGTTTTTTCTCTATTAGTAAGTAAGTATATATTAATGAGAAAATAAATAAATGATATAGAGTATAGTATATAATGATATATATAATATATATATATAAAGATATATAGATATATATATATATATAGTATAGGTATAATATAGAGATAAGTAAGAGAGTATATTCAGGTTCATCAATTACAAACACCTAGCTCACCCAAGACTGGGGTATGAGAGTGCGGAGCAACATGCACGGCAACAAGAAAGTAGTAAGAAGAAATATGATGCAGAGTTGAAAAGAAGCCCAGCCTACGGCACTATTTAGAACCTTTGGTGAGAAATCGCCCAGCAGTCAGAAGACCACCCTAAGACGCACGAGGGACGCAGAGGACGACGGACCCGTACATATAATGGGAATCTCGTCAAGGTAGGTTTCATCCTTTAGCCCAGGCCAGCAACAACCATAAGAGAGAGAGAGAGAGAGAGAGAGCCCCATCAACCAAGAAATCAGATAAGAATAACTTACAAGATAGTATATATAAATGGAAAAGTGATTATAAAATGCTGTAGGTGAGTTTAAAGGAAATTGTCTACATTTATTTCAGCTGTGGAGGATCTCTAACTGTTACTTTTTTTAATAACTATAATAATGAATAATAAATTAATAATCGAATTAACAAATAAAATAAATAAGTATATGAAATATTATTAAGATGTTTATGTTTTATATTTAATTTGGTTTTATTATTCAAGGCGTTTGAAAATTCACTGGGTGAATGCTAGTCTTCACTTGTGGCAGTAGGTGAGGAACGAACATATGTTTATTTAAGCTGGCTGGGGTCCAGCTACCACTATTTAAAATGTCGCCTTAAAATGTCAACGAATGCCTCGGATTTCTGGCGCATGTTGCGCACCCAATCCCCAGTAATCTGGGGAACCAATGGAAGCACTGATGACGATTATATATATAAATATATATATATTATAGTATATATATAAATATATATATAAGTTAATATAAATATATATATATAGTAATAGTATATAAGTATATATATATAATAATATATATGATATCCAATGGGCAACTATATACTAACTTATATATATATATAATATATATATATATATATGTGCCGTATATAAACCAACAAAATGATGTTTCTCACACACCCAACACATTCCACATGTGCTCTCATTTTAGTAGAACGAAAGTTGAACTTTAATTTCATTTCTTAGTCTGGAAAACATCCAAAGTTATCAAAAACTTACAAAACATCCCTTCATAATTAAACTCTCACCGCAAGTTATTCTTTGTACACCATCTTCCTATATACTTAATAATATTAATAATTGATTATTTTTGTTTGACTTGCAGGTTTGAAATTGGGAAGATCAGTTGAATGGTTGAAGTTCAGGAAGGAACAAAAATGGTCTTGATTTCAATAAATGGATTTTATTTTAGTCTTCAATGTTTTACTAACTAGTATCCGCGATGACCAAAGTCATATAGTGTAGATAGGAAGGATGTTTTTGACTTGATGTGGATTAAAAAAAAAAAAAAAAAAAAAAAACTACCTTTAACGTGCTTAATCCCCTTCTCAGGAGGTAACACGGGGGACTACAGGAAATCGAACTTTAAGGAAATAAAAGGATATTAATGCAATGTAAAAAGTATAAATAAACAGCAAATCAACTGTAAGTGTGAGGGATAAATAAGGAAGAGAATCAGGAAGAGAAAACGGATTTAGCGTTGAAACAATAAAATTATTTGGTTATTAGCAGTAGTAACGATAACGTCAGAGATTAAGAGAGCTGATTAAATCTCCAAATATTATTTTCTTTTGTATTTTTGTAAGGTAGGTGCGCTTTGTGAACACAAGGAGATAAGGTGTTGTAAGTGGTATTGTAAATAAAATTAGTAATATAAATTAGACTATAAAACATTAATTTGTTTGTATAAGATAGGTATTTCGTATATCTATTAAGTAAAAGAAAATACTTAGTTTATTGTTTCATTGCGCATTTCAACAACGGAAGAGACAGAGGCATACATTCACAATAAAGAAGGTAAATTGTCTGATAGTTTTTTTTGTAAGTTATAGATCACATGCTACCAATTTTTATCAATAATAATAATAATAATAATAATAATAATAATAATAATAATAATAATAATAATAATAATAATAATAATAATAATAATAATAATCAAATCAAAATCAAAAAAATGTTTATTCAGATAAGAAAAATTACATTATTTACAATTACAATATTTAACAATTTAGTTATACCAATTAATTATAATAACCGAAAATAATTTCCCTAGTATCCGAAATGGGTCTACTAATGCAACACAGTGTTGTGTCTGCTTAAAAAACAAATATAGTGTTTAATAACAATAAGTATACAAATGGTTTTAATGAACAATAATAATAATAATAATAATAATAATAATAATAATAATAATAATAATAATAATAAAAAAATTTAAATCTACATTAATTTATTTTTAAATACTTTTTGCAGCTTCTTTCTATTCTTCTGAGTAATTCTTTATTTTCAGAAGAAAATTCATTTAAGATTATTCTTTTAATAAAAAAGCCTTTAATAGAATTCCAATATTTCGTCTGCATCCTTCAGGCATGATCAAGGTTGTCTAACTTCATTATAGCTAGTTAACCGTGATCTTGCTTGAAATATACAGGCGAAATATTTGAATTCTATTAAAGGATTTAACTTCTTTTTATTCAAGAATAATTCTAAATAAATTTTCTATTGAAAAGAATTATTCAGAAGAATAGAATATACAGAATGATAAAACTAATAATATTTAGGTAAACTATCATTAATTTTAATCTAAAATAAGTTCCAAACAATAGAAGGGAAAATTAAACACTAGATAAAAAAAAAGATACCTACTTGCTTTTGGCTTATATCGATGCATAAGGCCTTGAAAATTTTTATATGTGACTCTATTTGGATGAGAGTTAGTGATGAGTAATTGAAAAGCATGCTGACACGCTTCCCTTTTATGCAAGAGTAATTTGCGAAACTTATCCTTTTCAATATTACTAAATTCGACAAACACGATTGCAAGCATCTATAAAATGTAAAATAAAAAATATGAAAAAAATAAAAAAAATATAGCACTTTCTTTAATGACTAATTATGCCATCTTGTTTTTTAATTAATACATAAAACCAAAATATTAACTACATAAATTCTTTAGTCACTATCTTATTGTCTCTAGCTGAGGAATTTAAACTGTTAATATTATATGTGAAATTATTAGGTATTTAATAAAAATAAATTAATTAAACATATACGTAGGAAAATGTTAAAAAGGCAATACAGAACCCGGGCACTTCACAAGGTAGAAATTTAAACCGCCTCACCCGTAAGAACCAAAAAGCCTAATGAAACAAACGAGTACACAGCATATCATCATCAGAGAGTGCTAATCAAGTAACATTCGAGTACATCAATTGTGTTAATTAGAAAGAGAATAGCAAGTAAACATTTTAAAACAGTAATAAACTCGGTAAATCTTAATGTGAATAATGTACTATTGGGTTAAAATACATATAGATACAATATACTATATCTCATATACTTAATGTAAAAAGTATGTACATTATATATATATTAATATATATATAACTATAAGTATCAATAATATTGAACTCCAACGCTCGAAATATATATATATATTATATAAGTATATATATATTGATTAATTATATATATATATATTATTTATAAATATATTATATATATTACTATATTATATTTTAAATATATAATTAATATATATATTAATATTATATAATATAATTAATAATATATATATATTATATATATATATATTAATATTAATCAGTATAGCAAGAAATGTGTAAATCCAGGGGGGTGAGTGGGATCATGGGGAGGCTCACTTCAATAATTAAATAATGAATCATATCATAATTATATATAATATAGTAATATTAAGTTAATATATAATTATATATATATATTAATATTATATATTATATAATATATATTATATATATAATATGATATAATATATATATATAATAATATATTTCATTATATATATATTATATATATATATATATATATAAGTATATTATATATTATAATATATATACTATATTATATATATATATATATATATATATATATATATATATATATATTATATAATATATATATATATATATATATATATATATATATATATGTATATTATATATGTATAGTTAATAAATAAGTTACTATAATACGGCCTCACAAACATATAATATAAATATAATTATTATATAATATATATATTATATATATATATAAATAATATATATAAGTATATATACCGTATATATATATATATACTAGCCTGTAATATATCGTGGATGAGTCTACGTATCAAAAAAAAAATATTATTCATACAAATGGATTCAATGAATTACAATATATATAGAATATACGTTTTAAGGGCGAAATGTAAAATAAAAAAAAAAAAAATAATAAAATAATATATATAATATATATATATTATACAAATCACTTTTCAAACTACAATAGCTACAGGAAAAGGGAAATAACATTTTTTGGTAAATCCATAGGTTATATTCTCTCATGTAAAATGAAACAAGGTGTATAATTAAAATATAAGATATATGTACTCAGGTATTACTAAGGGTGTGTATACCGCACACGAAATGGTACAGAAGTATCAGTGTTTTACGGGGTCTCTCGGTATATTTACCTCACTTTGTAGTGAGCCGGGGGAAAACTACTGAGAATTAGTAGGAGTGAGGGTATATTGTATATAGGTTAGGTTACTGGATAGTAATATACACTCGCTACCGATCACTTACGTGGATATAATGAGGTTATACAGGGGGTATTTGATGCTAGGTTATAAATCACAGAGTGAGGTGGACGAGTGACGTACTAACCTAGTGACTTATCTTATATATATGTGTTTTGAGTTATTATCAGGGGTATAAACTATTATATTTATTTATGAGTGTTTATAGTGATCAAGCTGAGATGTGAGTGGGGTTCTATTTAATTACTCGCTCACTCTTCTACCTCCTACGCTCATACCCGCGTCAAATAATAAATACAGAGAGTTAAGTGTATTTGTGGGTGTTTGAATTAATGAAAAACAAGAAAGAAATATGAAATGCTCATGAATGTTTCTTAAAGAATATTTTTAAATAATTGAATTATTGTAATTACACTCTCACCCCACCTTGGTAAGTCAATAATATATTCTACACAAAATATGCAATTAGTACGGGCTCGAGAGGAGAAAGCCCCTAAATAGATGTGCCCCCATGTGTGTTAATAAATAGAGCCATTTCAATAGTGTTAAAGGTTTAACAATTTATTTAATTTACCATTTAATCCTTACCGGATAGATCTAATAAGGCTGTATCCCATACCATTTTCCAGTGGGATATTTCGTCTTGTTCAACCATTTCGTAAACATTCGTGAAAGGTAAGCTGATTTTTGGGACCACCAAAACGGACAACAAATTACTCTTGTAGAAAAAATTAACGAACAAAGTTGAGAAGAGCCAAATGCAAAAAAACAAATTACGGGAGAAATAACTTGATCTTTTATTACAACACCTATTATACTATATATAATATAATAATATATATATATATATATATAATATATATATATCCAGACTATATATTATTATATTATGTATTGGTAAAAAATATATATATATATATATAATATATATATATTTCCGTGCATATATCATTGAATAATAAAATAGTTTTCGTTTTATTAGAATTCTTTTTATTTTTTTTTAATCCTATATGATAATAAATTTTCATTATTACCTTAATAAAGTTAATAGAATATACATATATCTAATACTCTCCCACTTATCTCCGATTTTAGTTTTACACACATATAGTGTGAAATATATTTTTTTTTGAGTGAGATTCACCTGAGTAGTATATCCACTATATCACCGTTCCAGTGTGGGCGTTTAGTTAATTTAGTCTAATACAAATATATAATAATATATATTAATATATTATATTTATATATTATAATATAATGTATATTATATATTATATTATATATATATATATATATATTATATATATAAATATATTTATATATAATAATATAATATGAATTATATATATTATATATGATAATATATATATTATATTAGTATAATATATATTAATTATATTAATTTATAGTTATATATTATATATATATTATGTATATATAAATATATAATAATATTATAGTATTATATTAATATTATATATATATTATATTATATATATATATTATAAGTATGTATATTTATATATATAGTAAGTATAGTAAAGTAGTCATACTAAATTTTGGTGAGTGAGAGATATTATTATGTTAGACGTTTGTATACGATAGAATAGATATGTATCACTTGTAGGAAAAAAATAATTCACTCATATAAAATAAATAAGACTACAAAATACTATACGGCTTTTCTCACGAGCTATAATATAAAAACAAACAGTAAAAAGTGCAATTCTAACTTACCTAGGGTGGTATAATTATCTTACTCACATATATTCTAGAAACAGCACAAAACATCACAGTGACTCAATTAAGCCGAAATATTAATATGCAAAGTATATTTATGCTTTCTTGGATAGGTGTCAAATCGAGGGTATAAATTCCTCCATGATGCCCAGATTCCTGAACACTGCACGTTACCGTTAAGATAAGAAGAATTATATATATTTTTGTCTCTCAGCCAAGGCATTTGAGCAATATGCCTATTTTAAAAAGGCTGAATTAAATGTGATAATAATATGAATTGAATTGGCCACAATTGTACTGTACAGCCAAATAATACCTTTTTGTGCGGTTAAAGAAAAACAACTCCTTTCCTTCCCGTCAAGTAATGTAGTAGCCTACTGGCAAGAGCGATAATAATTATTGATAATCAATTAAACATCTATTTCAATGTGGACAGAAACTTTAGTTTTTAAAGCATTATTTGAGAATTTTTAACGCTGATTTCATTGATGATATTTTTTTTCCTATATATATATATGTCAAAACTTGAATACTATGTTTTTAGATAAGAAGGAGGGCCCAGGAATTTCTTTCACTTCATCCAGATGTTGCTTTAATAATTGTATTATTTCTGTACACAAGCTGTCGCTTTGTTAAATCAGAATTTTTCAGAAACCATGAATAGTAATTAATTATTATGTGATCAAAAAAGATAGTTATTATAATATATATAGTATTTTCTATTAATAAGTTAAACATACTTTGCTTTTATAGATAATTCATAGAACGGGTTCGTTAGTAGGGGTATAGAATTATACACCTATCGCAGACTGCATTAGTGAGTAGTACAAAAAATCTGAAATATTCCGAATAATATATTTTCGAAAAGTGGCTGGCCGTGATAAGTACCTGAAATCAATAAATCGATTATCTATATTTTAGTTAGTACATGTTAAGTATTATATAGGATTTGTATAAGGGGGATGATAGTGCTTAACTATCCTGCTTCTCATTTAGTTTTTAACAACATAGGAACCAGTTATGGGGATTAGTGTAATAACTAACCAAAAATCCACGTTTTTCTTATTTATAAATTAAAATTGTTAATATATATTCGAGAATTAAATATTTCGGCCAAAATTTTAAAGAATATTCTCTCAAAAGTTTTCTATTAACGGTCCCTCCGGATTTTGATGTCTCTTTGAGTTCGACACCAGAGGAGGAGGTTAAGGAGATTATCAAGTATTTAGTAATGGGTTAAATTTCTCGAAGTAAATTTTGGGGTTAATGTCACCAGTCAGAAACCAACTTTATGGAAAAGCTTACTAATAAACATTATATAATATATCCATACTTTTATGCCCCGGCTTAGATGACGGGTGGAGTTATAGTATTGGTTATAACATATATAATAATACTATAGACCTATCTATACCCAACTATATATATATATATCTATCAATAAGTAGTATATATATATATATATTACCGCCTCTCATTATAGTCGTGACCTACGTAGATTAATACATATATATATAACATTATACCGTCTACTCACTAGTATAGGACTATATATAATATGCATTATGACCCGTGCTATATAATATCTTTATTATCGGGTTCCTACTATATGCACATATTATCTATATACTATATATATTATAACACTATATCAACTATATTATACTCTTATACTATAATTAGTACTCATTACTCCATATCATGTACTACGTACTACGCCTCCATACCTAATCAATTACTCTCATATATTTAATTATATCATATAATCCCATCCCTACGCACCTCAGGGATAAATGACTTTACCTTCCGGCTAGTATATTCCATCTACCCCTATCCTTACATCGACTTATTTAATGCTACTTATGTATAGTGAAATGATATAATACTATAACTATCTCCGCCTCCACAGGATGTAATTATATATATATACTATAGGTATATCATATATAATATTATGACTCTTCCTAACATACCCAACTATATAGTCTCGACTATATGTATATCATATCGTT
>JABUQX010085358.1:0-22102 GCA_015478945.1 Trachelipus rathkii
AGATTTAATACTCCATGTCATCAGTCTGTACAATCAAATTTTTTCTGTGTCAGCCAGGTCATTTTCCCCGCATTGCATAAACTTCTAAGTTAAAGCTTAATTATTATTTTTCAGTTAATACCATTCCTCAACTGCATCTATCGGTTCCCTTTTCATTTGCCACATTTTGCCTATTATATATTTTATTTGGAGTACTCTTTCAACACACTTCTCTTCGACTACTCTCCAAGCCGCACTTTCTACCATCCTTCGACTCTCTCTCAACACACTCTTTATCATCTACATATTCGGCATATATATTATACAGTTTACTTATAAATTCTTCTCTTGTAAACGACAACAACTGCAAACTCTTTTTCTACTTTCGTTACTTTTTTTCAAACTTGTTCGAGATTTTTCACCTTCATGAAATCCAAATCACATTCTTAGTGATTATTACTATATTTGATGCTAATGCTTTCTTCAGTGTATTTTACTTCCATTCCTTTTTCTTTTCAATCCTTCTTAATACTGTTTCTGCTGTACCTCACTTTTCTTAACCTTGTCTTTTCTTATTTTATATCACATTCTTTTCATATTCATATACCTATCCCCCGTGTCTCAAGTCCATTTCGTTGCAATTTACGCCGCCGCCCAACGAGCCCCATAACGACCGGCTCTGCTCAGTCACACTACTCTAACTTAACCATTTCTCTTGGCAACAATACTTTTCTATTCTAAGAATTTTCTTGAACACATTTTTTATAAGCAAAGTATTCCGGCTCCTGCTCCGATCCAGTGAATCTACAAGTGTTCTTAAGCATATCTCTGAAAATTGTTCAGCATCTTATTCTCTTACATCTATTCTTTTACAATAAAACCATTTATTCACTTCTATACATATTATCTTAAAACAAAATTCTCACCTTCTAGGACCCGGGATCCGGGTTCGGCTCTAAGGTTCAGCATCTGGAATACCGATCTTTGAAGGATTTTTGTATCCATATTTGACCAAGTTTGTTAAGACATACATCACGTCACACACATGCACAAGTCTTCATGGCAATACATTTTTCGGCCAGAAAGGATTATTTCTCTCTCTGAATAGAAAATTTAATACCTCACGCCCGTCGAGCTCCGTGCTCACTCGCAACGGACTCGGCTTCTGGCTCCGCCATCCCAGCTCGTGAGTTTAGGCTGTCTCTGCCTTAGGAATCTCAAGATTAAAATAAGGTTTTCTGCATTATTTGTAAATGGTGTATTGGCACATATATCCCTGATGAGAGATAACATTTCTTTCAACAAAAAAAAAATTTTCAAATAACAAATCATACTACTAGGGCTTCTGCTCTTCCAGAACTCCATGTTACTGCCGATACGTATACTGTGTAGTCTGATATTTAAGTGAGTAGTCTGTTCCACATATTTATGAATTGTTCTTGTCAGTCTTTCTCTTGAGACATAAATTATTCCTTACAAAAGAAATTTATCTTTTGCAAAGTGTATACACACACGATTTTATGTCGATTATTTGTGATTCGTAGTGCCCGCACAGACTACAGCTATTGGAAAAATTTTCCATTATGTTGCAACGTCTATACGTTTTTCCTGTGCATTAATTTTACTTATAAAAATATTTATTTGAAAATAATTTCTGATTTTGAAGACTTCCGATTGATCTGACTGTTCTAAAGCTGTCCCGGCCTACCTATATTTCAGCTACCGACTGTGGACTTTAGGGTCTAAACTACGGCATTTCTGAATCTACGGTATTTATGTGGAAACATTTGTGAATATTTTGTTAAGTAGGCGAGTGACAGTATTTCTAAATTCCTTTTGTACAATATATTTTCCCCATAAAAAATATTTCTAAAAAAAAATTGTACCAGGATCCGGCTCGGCTCTGACTAAGAGATCCGATTAAGGTTCTGAACTATTTGAAAAAAATATAAATTCGTTTTACTAGTTTAATCTTTCATATACTCTTAATACTTTTTATTTTACTAATAAATCATATTTCTAATATTTCATATCTCCATATCAAAATTTATTCACCTAACTGGATCCCTCTAGTTTTCTGTAGATGCAATAAAGAGACTTCCTGATCAAATACGGATACAGAATTAGTTGTATCTGCGAAAAAATTATAAAATAAGTTAAGGCTTCTACAGTGTCAAAGATGTTCTGACACATCATTAAGTTATATCTCATAAGGAGAATTATATATCATTCTATGAAAGAATTATATTTTATGCCTTCACAGGATCCGGATCCGGAACCTGATCCTGGGTATATACTATTTGGAAATTGTTCAGTGCGTCTTCTGGAGAGTGAAGTTTTTAACAACTAAAGAGTATATTCAGTTTTGTTTTGAGTAAAGCATTTTACAATCACTCCTCTCATTGTCATCTCGTGTTCAGGTGTGCTTCTAGTATCACAGTGCTGGGCTTACGTGTGTGCGACTGAACTTACAATAACACTTCGGTATTGACCTAAGAGATTATGCTATCTTATTTTACTCTTAAAATTGTCCTAGACTGACAAGTACTACTGGCATAATCAATTTTTAGTTCAAATCATAAAAAATTATTCTTTGGTAATATATATTTTTTACTTATGTGCAAACACCAATATATATATATATACCGGTATCTGTATATCAATTTACAGTTAAGAATCTGGGAATCTCACTACAAATATGGATATCTGCACTATTTGAAACCTGTCCAGCACGTCTCATTTATTTACTGTAAATAATTTATTTCATCTATAAAATTTTAATTTTTTTATTTTATATTTTTATTAATTTATACCTGACTTACAACCTCAATCTCTGCTGCCGGTCTTACTGCTTCCGGATCACCGGATTCAAACTAAGGTTTCTGCACTATTGTAAAATTGTTCTGGATTTAGCACCTTTTCTGGCAATAATTTTTTACTAACAACTAAAATAAAAATTATTTTTTTCGAAAAAAAAAAAATATCAAAATATAGGGCAACACAGGCTATATCTGAACTCTTAGCTCCGGCTCTCGCTCAACTCACAGCTCCGGCTCACGGCTCCGGCTTACGGATCGAATAAGGATGATCTGCACTATTATGAAAGATTGTTTCATCAGGCTGACGTCTTCTGGCATTAAATCCTTTTCACGCTAAAAAAATATTCTTTTTGAAAAATTCATACCCAGGGCTTCCGGCTGGCCGGCTTCGTGCTGACCGGGCTACGGCTCACGGCCTCCGACGTTCGGTCCGGATCTGACCAGGGGTCATGTACTATCTCTGTAACATTAGTCAGTATACGCCGTCTTCTGGCATATCAAGCCGTGTTTCACCTAAAAATATCATTTTTGAAAAAAAAATCATACCCAGGGTCCGGCTCCGGATCCGGATCCGAATCCGGCTTCGGCTCCAGCTTCACAACTATCCGGCTTTCAGCTCTTGGATACCGAATAAGGTTTTTCTAGCACTTTTTGAAATTGGTTCATACAGATATTTCTAAAAAATTCTTAGAAAAAAAATCATAAATTCCGTGCTCCGGATCCGGCTGCCACCAGGCCCAGCTCGACTTCGGGTATCGGACTACCGGATTCGAGCTCAAGGATTTCTGTCAACTCATTTAAAATGTTCAAGCATTTTTTAATGGGTGCATTCAGTTCTGCAATTCTATGAATTTTCATCTATAAAAATCTCATTTCATCGAAAATACATATATACCTGGCGCTGTCCGGTTCTCGAGCTCCTGTTCTCAATCGTGCTCTGGCTATGGCTCCGTGGCTCACGGCCCACGAGCTCCGGCTCCGGAATCCGTGCTCCATTTATTGACTGAGTAAAATCCGAAGAATGAGCTATAGAGGTTCGAATATAAACAAGAATGATTCTATAAATAAATTAAACATTATTTTGATCAACTGTTTTCAGAGTATATTCAAATCCTTTTTGTTATGATATAGAGCGTCACTAGTAGAATACCTCCAGTCCCCCGTTATCTAAAAGCGATACTATTTCGATTCTTAAAAAAAATAATATAACACCATGACGTCAGGAAGGAAAACTTTTTCCTACGTAATTTAGATAAGTAACAAAATAAAAATGTGATATTAATTTTGATTTTTGCTTTTTTTTCATCAAAGACGAGTGTATCAGTAATCAGAAGACTCCTCTTAATGTGGTGTATTAATATACTATACAATAGGCCTTCCAACATCATGGAATATGATTATACTATCTGTAGTTTGGGTATAGAAACGAGTTCGATACTCTTGAGGACCTCTTCTTAGAGAATAGCTTATAAAGGGGGAGTGGTTATACTCTCACTTTAAACGCAATTTAAGCCCTATTATAGTATTGAGCACCGAGCGAATATATGCCTATTATACCTACTACTATGACGCACATGAAAGCTTAAGTCTTCTTTCTCGCACATTTTTCTGTATAGAGGTAGGTTGGAGAATCGGATGCGAGAAAACATGTATAGTTCATGACATATTGATTTAACTCCACAGCTTTCTTATCTTGTGTTATTTACGTCTTGATAAGATTGATAGAGTTACGTTTGAAAGTTAAAGTTCGTTAAAGCTTAAAGTGCCGCTTCAGGGGTGATTGGAGTTATAATACAGAATTGGAAGCCTCTGGTATTGAAACGAATAAGCCTTGTACTATGTCTACTAATACAGCTCACTAAAGAATTTTAAACTAACTGCATTTTCTCTCTCTTCTCTCTTTCATCTCTCTCTCTCTTCGGCTTCAGGAATGCTTCGCTCATGCATGTCTCTTGTCTCTCGGAGATATGGGTCCTCTCGTGTATCTCGGCACTCGCTACATCCGGCCTTCTCAATTTTCTCTGCGAAATCTTCGTATGTCATCTCTCGTTCTCATCGTCTTCGGATGCTAATCATGTGCTCTCGATCTCTCTCTCTCGTTCCTTTCCTCTCATCATCGATAGTGCGAAGGAAATATCATATATACCATTTGAGGTCGAGCTCAAAAGGTGACAGAAAGTGATTGATAGAGTATGTTATTTTGTGCAAAGTTTTTCTAGTACACCCGCAGATATCTACTTGAGGATATCTTTTGACTCGCTGTGAACTGAAACAAAGATGAAAGGGAAACGTTGAAATTGAGTGGCGTGGTGTGAAAGAAAGTTTGTGTGTTTTCTGTGTCAAAATTTCCTTAATAGGGGATAAAGTGAAAGCTACCATATTAACTGTCATAACACTCCACTAAGTGGGAAACAGTGACGCAAGGCACAGAGAAGCACACACCTATAAGATATTTGTATAATATTATATATTTGAAATGAATGTTGACTATCATAATAATAACTGATTAACTAAATCTTATATATATATATATATATAAAGTATTATGGTTAAGATCTTTTATGATTTGTGTTTCAGTTTGTAATAAACATATCTAAGAATGGTTAAATAATATTTTAATTAATATGGTTTATGAAAATGTGTACAATAGGTTCGTGAATGTAGGTAATCGTCAAAACAGAAATGTCCACTACAGTAGAAAAAACGTTTTGAAAAGAGTACGATTTTTTATGGGATTATAATATAATAAATTAATTGTAATAATATTTAGTACCTTTTTGGTCGGGGTGAGTAGGAGCTTCAGTTATAAATTCGATAACAATGTGGTTTGGATGTGATTGTAAATCATCTTGTTTATGTCTCAGGGTTTGGTCAATTTAACATGTTATGGTTTGTATGTGTTTATTTTTTTTTTTTTTTTCTTATATAATGAAATAGATTTTTGCAATTTTTTACATATTTACTGTGGTTGTTTATTCGCGCCATTGGTGCTGGTTTCGGGAACGATAAAGTGTTAAGTGAATAGGCTAGACTTTGTCATTGTTACAGGTCTCTGATGCATGTTACTGGTGCAAGAGAGGCGTTAACTGTGTGTGACTAAAGGCATTTTACTCTTTTCTTTATAAAACACCAGGAGTACAAGTAACAACACTGCCATTGCTAGAGGTGTGTGGTAGAGAGTGGTATCGAAGTGAAAATCTGGTATGCTATTGTGTAATTATTTGTTCGTCATCGTTGTCGGGGTTGTTGCATTCTATTGTATCGTTTGGTGATGTGAATTGAGTGTGTTGGGGGGATGTGTGAATATATGAGCTTTCAATTCTTGGCCGTGAACGGTGGTTTAGGATGGATATTCTGATATTATAATTGTTCTATGTAAATTGGGTTAGTGGGGGCCTTGGAATGGGGGGGAAGTGATACGCAAAGGAAGTAGGTAAAAACTTACAAATGAGAAGCTAAGTGAACAATGACAAATAGAGTTATGCAAGTAATGTAGAAGGCCGGATTCGCTAAGTGATAAAAGACTCGGTTACGAATATGTGACAAGAAGTGATACTGAACAAGAGTTGGGCGGCCAAATGAAGGAAGCAATTGTTAGTGACAAAGGATTGTGGTGGAGTTGTGCTAAATAGAGTAGAAAATCGATTATACAGCGATTATGGTGAATGAAGGGGTAGTGATAAACGCGTTAACAGGTAAGAAAAGCAACGCGGGGGTTTGAATAGTAAACTGAAACAATGAAATGAGATTGTCAAAAAAAAAAAGATCGCCTCTGGAAATGTATTATTAAGGAGGAAAACGAATCTAAGAGGTGCATACGTAGGAGATACAAAACAAGACGGTAAATGAAAATTTGGAAAGGAGTATGAATGAGGAATACAAGGGAATAAGGTAAGCTCTTCTGGAAGAAAGCGCGAAAAGTTAAGAAAGCAATTACAGGGGATGCTTGCTATAAACTACGATGAATATGGTGACTAGGGGATCATTTTGGGGTGCCCTCGATTCTGCTTTTGATTTTCAACCAACATAGAAATGGATGTGAGGGCAGTTGGAACAGAACACTATACGAAACATTTCCTCGCACAACTATTGAACCAGTAGAATGAAGGGTATATAGTGGAAATGTGGTGGTTTTGCAATGCGTGCAAGAAGGAATCAGAGTATAATTGGCGGATGAGGTTAATTGTAGTCAAGGAGGAGGAAGGTAATGGGGGGACTTAGAGTGAAGAGTAGTTAAGAAATGGTAGAAATCTGCAGGTATAAACCATTGAAATCACGGCTAGTGCCGAAAAATGATCAACCCTACAGCGGACGGCAAGGCGTCCTCGCAAGATGCGGTAATGGATTTGTTGAAGTTGTGTAATAAAGCGTTTCATGGAGGGTTATAGGTTCCACGCGAGGCAATTTGGGGAAAGCCGGGAAGTAGAGAGAATCCGTAACCAGCAAACCCAGTCCTACGGGTTACGAGGTTCTATACTAAGGGTTAAGGGGATAAAAGGGCCGAGAATGTCTTTAAGTAGCATTCGCGCATTAGGGGAAGTAGCTTTAAGTGCCTAGGTCTGGGTTGTAGGAGGTAGTAATGGGTTCAAAATTTGGTTTTGTACTAAATAACTGCGAGATGAGTGGATAGTATTTGAGATTGACTTGGATGCGAAAGAGGAACAAGGTGCAAGTTTTTAGCCGAGTGGTAGAAGGATTTGTGTGAGCATCGAAATTTTCTACATTGAAAGATGATTGAGTTAACAGATAGTTCAGAAGAACATACATTATATTATAGGTTTTGTGAGGAATTTTAAGGACAATTACAAGCATGGCCTGTGGGTATAATTAAGCAGGTAAGTAGGGCAAAGGTCCTTCTGTTGGCAGGCGTATTAAGGTGCAATTGTGTCGTTGGTGGTTAGGTCTGAACTGGAATGCAAAAACTATGTTGGATCCGATAGTGACAGCGTGTGTATAGAAAATGCGTTCATGAATGGCGTCGATTAGGTCTCTGTAGGATTAAACTCAGCGAGTGATGAACCAGGGTTGTGTTATGTTACTATTGTTAGATTCCACGTTTGGTATAATGGATGGGGTTTATAGGAAAGTGAAGTCGAGGTGGGGACATGGCAGGAGGCATTGGTGTTAGAGAATTATGTCGGACGAATGGGAGAGAAAGTGGCATGCGAGTACGCTAACATTATAGCGATGATTTGGTTACTTGCGTGGTGCGCCGATCTGAAGAGAGTTTCGCAGAGATTGGTAGAGAGGGCTCTTTGGCAGGCGACTTAATGTAACAGGGGGGGGTTTGACAAGTCCAAAACGAGATAGAGTCAGAGGTTATGGGGTATGGTGAGTGAAGATTCAAGTTAGCTCTGTGAAGGCTTAGGTTCGCATCGGGTGCACTGCGCGAGCAAGGATGGAGAGCCAACGTGTTGAGCTTTACGTATAAGAAGAAAATAGTTCTTTTAGGCGTATAATGTTGGATATTCGACTGAGAAGGGAGAACCGGATGATTGACAACACGAATGTCAGGAGGTATTTAGTGAAATGGCACGGAAGGTTTGCTAGGTGCAGCGAGTAGATGAAATGGAAGTCGTTGGTCGAGAACTGTAAAGGCGCACTAAGTGGAGCTGGATACGGTTGTAATGAGGGTATGTTGTTACAGTAGTGTTAATGTATAGTAGTGAGAATTGGTCTGGAATAAGAAGTATACGGATTCTAAAGGTGCTCAAGTGTGTCCTCATAGGGATGGACAACCGTCATAGTGGGCCATGACTAGCGTGTGAAAGCAATGTAATTATATCGCGAGCGATTATCGCCGACTGGTCATTCAGAGGGAGGAACTGTGTTGGTGTGGAGAAGGCGCGCCCTATCATGAGAGAATACAAGAAGGTATGTGAGCAGGTTTGGGCATCATGGGGCGTGGTGAAGACGCATGAATGATAGTCCGGTCGGGTACGGGTTCTGCGTTAAGCGTCATGTATTAGGTGAGAGTGTCGTTTGGGCAAACCGACACGGGCGGCGTTGGAGGCCAGACAGAGAAAAATCGATGTGAGTAAGCGCGTTCGGTAAACCGAATGGTTTGAGGTATACGCAAGTGCTGAATTTGGTTAGAGTGCAGAGGAAGAAAGGCTTTGTATACAAAAGGAGTGCGAATGGGGGGGACGTGCGCGAGGGGTAATGGGTTTTGTGGCGCCGTGATGCCATGCAAACTTGGCAACAAGGGATGAAGTAATTAACATCGCAACGATCATAACCGGTATTCGTTGAGTCAACATACCGCTGTCGCGCCGTGGTTAGAGGTGGATTTTTGACTGGATGAGTTCTAAGAATAATGAGCATGTGCGAGTGGGTCGGGTGGGCGCGCGGCGGGGCGGTAACAAGGGGCTGGCTTTTAATTGTTTTGTCTATGCGTTGGATCTTTTACTTTTTCACAGCATGTGCTCCGCTCTTGTTTCCGCGCGTGCCGCCGCCGCACGACCGCGGCTACCCGCACCGTCGGTCTGAACTTACTGCCGGATTCTTGGGGGTAAATAGGCGGGGGCGAGAGACAGGAAGAAGCGATTATAATATATATATAGCCAGTATTAGTATTACTATATATATAATATATATTTATTATTGCCGCTGATAGATATATATATATATATTATTATATATAAATTATAACTATATCATATATATATAGTATAATATATTATATATACTATATATATTACTATATAATAGTATATTAAAAATTATCTAAAAAAAAAGAAACATTGGGTGATCAAGTGTATTCTGTCATGTATTTACTTATACATTGAAAAGGAAGCGGAAATTCAAAAAGATTGATTTTTTTGTACATTACAAGAATGTAAAATAATAATTTTGATAAAAAGATAACAAACACCTTTCATTTACTAATGAACGCCACTGATTAAGCCGGTTGTGCTTGCTACTACTACCAGTTTATGTTTAACTGCGTCTACATTTGCACATATGAATATTGTCCCAACTTGCCATATTGTTGTTTTTACTTAGTGTCATGCAATAGGAGAATTTTAGACAGCGGTTCAATTTTAACTTTAATTTACGGTGGGGTAATGTTAAGATAGCTATAATATTCAGAGTCGGTTCTTTTTTTAATAAAGGTCTGGTAAAGCAATAAGGTAGTAAAATATCAAAATAAAACACTATGTAAAGGGTAAGATTTTTGGACACGGAATATTTTTTCAACTATCCAACATAATAGACGGACTAATAAACTTTAGGGGGGTATATTTAATTCTACGGTAGAATTTTTTTACCAATTCTATTGTAAGAAATAGACACAAGTGCCCATAGAATAAATACATCTATACATTCAAGCCAGAGCCTTTAAATAAATAGTTGTATAGATGTTGCAATAGTACACTATCATGTGAAAAGTAAATGACATATTCTTCATTATGTTCTTATAGTCGGTGTTGTTTAAAATGTGTGGAATTTTAATTGGTGAACAATCTTAGGTTCGGTTTCACCTAGAAACTGTGGGATATGTCCTGGCGAGCCTTTTTTCTTTATTTGGCAACTTAAAGGTAGACACCTCGTTCATGGAGGATCGTCCCACGTCCCATGTCCCACTTCCCACGTCTCACGTCCCACGTCCCGCTTCCCGAGTCCCACGTTTGCATACTCGTGAGTCGAACAATCTAGTTATATCACTATACTATTATACTCGCTGCAGTAACATTAACAAAAAATCGAGTTGGCAACCGCAAAGACTTTTATTTAGTACAGAATATGTATTTCCTCATATGAATATACCCCTTTTTGCTAACTATATACCCAACACTTACAAACACAACATCTAAAAATAAGAACCATTATCCAATGAAAAAAATCCTCCCATTTTAATCAATTCTTCTCACACCTAACACGCCCCTATGATATCCATCCTAAACACATTGTAACTTTAGATACTAATACCAATAATTCTATTCAATAACCCACACAGATAACATGTCTAATAAGAATACATAGATACATTTAACACAGAATAACAGAAACCAAACAAAACCCACTACATAATAAATATATAATATATATATATATATATATATATATATATAATATAATATATATATTTATATATATATATATATATAAATAAAAATAAAAATATATACAAAGAAAATTAAAAAATATAGTAGTATATTGTTAAAACTTTAATTAATAAAATAAGAGTGGAAAGATATTAAATTATAGAAGAAGATGATAATAGAATTCTAATCCTCCGAAAGAGAGGACCCTAGGAAAGATTAATATAAGATTAATTAAGATAGAAGAGAGATCAATGAGTCGGAGTCGGAAGTGTCGGAGAGTCGGAGTCGGAGTCGGAGTCGGAGTCGGAAGTCGAGTAAATTTTCAAAAGGGGTGGAGTCGGAGTCGAGTCGGATCGGAAATTTTCAAGAGGTCGAGTCTGAGTCGGAGTCGGTAATTTTGAAGAGGGTGGAGTCTGAGTCGGAGTCGGAGTCGAGTCGAAGAAAATTAATTATAGAAAAAACAAAGAGAGAACTATATGACCAAAATCAACCAAATGCACTGTCCACGAATAAAGGCATTCAAACAATACAATAATGTCCTTCATTGAAAGGAAGACCTTGCCCAAACAATGAATATTTAACACAACGACTTAGAAAATATACAAGAGCTATAGAAAGATAATCTAATAAAAAGTTGGTCTTAGTAAAAGCTCTACAATTCGAATCACAAACCTCAATTTGAGAAACTAAGCACAGCAAGACTTATATGAAAAAATATAAATTAATACATTATACATTTTAGAAAGAAAGATTAACAAACAGCCTAATCAATAAAATCAAGAGAAAAAACAACAAGAGATAATAGATAAAACATCGATAATAAAGAGGTAAGATAAGATATTTGGATGAGAAATAAAATATGCAAGCTCCCCTAGAGCAAAGTGAATCTCACAATACAGTAATATAAAAAGAAGCTTTAATTAAGCTATATATAATAATTTGCTGTACTAACAAGTAAAAATCATAAAGAATAAAAACAAAAAAGTGATAATTATAAATAATTTATAAATAGACAAAATATAATATATATATATTAAACGTAAGATTCTGAATTAATATGATTGGATATAATTATCAACTAGAAGAACATGGTCAAAGAAAAATAATGCTAATAATATAAAAATAAGCTATATGAAATAAACCAATTAGGAGAGCACAAAATCAATCATATACCTGGTGCAAAGAGACTAAACAGAGTAAGAACACTATACTTATATGACTTTATATACTGAAAACATCTTATACAAGATAAAGAAGTTACAATATAAAATAATATAAGAATACAAAACAAGAGATAGTAAAGAAACAAAAAAGAATATAATAAGAAAAACCTTAAAAAACGAACCATGAAGACGATGGAGAATACACTACAATTAAAATATGTTGAAATAACGCACATACAGCGAGAGTTTCCAGTGCCCCAAGATTACTAAAGAAGAAATATAAATAAGATTAGTGATTGCGAAAAAAAGATGAAGATGCACGAATGCTTGTGTTTCTTTCTTGTTATTCAATAATATGGCTGTTTCAATAGTATTTACATATAAAAATTTCTAATCAGGAATCTAAAATATATTAATTCAGTTCTTAAACTCAAAGATATTCGTGAAAATTCATTTAACAACTCCAGAGAACAGTAGAGATAATCTACTTACCAAGACGATCCTTACAGTAAAATATTTTCGCTGTCTGAACGAGAACGATTTACACATGTGACTAGGGAAGGCGTTGATAATGAAAAATATTAGTTTCATGCCAATGATTCAGGAGACATAGAGAATTTATGTAAAAGATGTGGAGATTTTAAATCATTAAGACTTAAGTAAATCTATATAACAATCTTTTTAAAACAAATTAATGAACATCTAATTCGCCATACGACTATATAAGGTATTATAATATATTTTTATGATTTTAGAATATATATATGATAAATAAAAAAATTAATAAATAATAATGTAATGATATTCTAAATAAAAAGAAATATAAAATTGAAGGAATAAAAAAACTATATAATTAATATAAAATATATAATATAAAGTAAATATAAAATAAAAAAAAATAAAATTAAATATAAATACAAAGATAAAAATAGATAATAAGAAAAATAAAATATATAAAGTAAAAAATAAAATAAATAAATGAAATAAAATAATAAGTAAAAAAAAAAAAAAAAAAAAATATAATAAAAACAAAATTAATTAATAAAGAATATAATAAAAAAAAGTAGAAAAAGAAAAACAAAATTCATTCGCTAATTGCTTTTCTTCAACAGAAAACTAAAGAAGAAATAAAAAATAAATAATAAAAAAGAGAAAATAATAAATAATATTTACAATTAATAACACAATATAATAAATAATAAAAAACAAATAAGAAAATAAATAAAAAATAATAATAAAAAGATAAATATATATATATATATATGTATACAAACTAAATTTAAACAATTAAATAAAAAAAAACTATAATATATAAATCGAATTTTATATAAATAATACATAATTATAAATAAATAATACATAGAGATAAATATAAAAAAAATTAAAGAATAATGATAATAATAATAAATTAGATGAAGAATACACACAAATCAAAACAAAAAAATAAATATTATAATTTATAAAGATAAAATATATTATAACAAAAAAAAAAAAGAGAATAAGAGAAAAAATAGAAAGAAAAAGAATATAATAAATAGTAGAAAAATAGAAAATAAAAAAAAAAAAAAAAATAAGAAAAAAGAAAAAGAATAAATGAAGAAAAAAAGTAGAAATTATTAACTATAAACACTTAGCCTATTGATTAATTATATAATATAAAAAATAGTATATATTTTTGAAATAAAATAAGAAAATAATTTTAAAATATAATATTAAATTTATTATTAATAATATATTAATTAATTTTAGATATAATTAATAAAATATAATATTATATAATAATCATTAATTAATCATAAAAATATTAATAGTATATAAATAAATAATAATTATATTAAATTATATATAGAATTAATTATAATTAATTAATATAATTAATCTATATATATATAGATATTAATTATTATTATTTATTTAGAAATATATTTTATTGTTAAATGATAATAAATGTATAATTGAAATTATTTATAAAATATTAATAAATCATTAAATAATTAAATTTAAAAATTAAACTTAATATAGAAAATATTAATAATTTATAATTATTAATACAATAATAAATATATTATTAATAAATAAAAATATTATTAAAAATATAAAGCAATTAATATATAAAAACTATTTAAAATAATTTTAAAATTGTATATATAAAAAAATATTTTATATATTATTATGTATAACTAATATAAATTATTAATTATTGAATATAATATAATTATAAATATAATATAAAATTAATTAATAAAATATATATATAGTATATATTAATATTATTATATTATTATTATCACACATTATTAGTTATATGTATTATTATTAGTATTATATTCATTATTATTTATTAATTTATTTATTAATATTTTATTATTATATTATTATTATTATATTATATTATTATTATTATTATTATTATTAATTATTATAATTACTTATATTATTACTTTATTATTATGTATTATATTATTATTATTATTATTATTATTATTATTATATTATTATTTTATTATTATTTTATATTATTATTAATTATTATTGATTATTATTATTTTGAATTATTACTCTTATTCCTTCATCTTTTCTCCGTCTTCTCCTCTTATGCACTCTGTGCAATTTTATACATATTGTAACACTATTTTACTTTATATTCACTAGAGTATCCGAAACACACACTTTAGAAAAGAGATTCTTTAGAGGAACATACCCTTGAAGGAGAAAATGCACTGAGAAAATACACAAAAATAGTCAAAGAATCTGAACAAGGAGGAGATCATAGAAAAATAATAAAACCAAGAATAAATAAAATAAAGATATACATTTTAATACTAAATAATTAAGTAAATAAATATCAAAGTTGTTAAACAGATAAAGATATAGAAGTACAGAACTCTGAACTTAGAAAAACACACCAGAAGTCAGGGGTGCAACCCAATTGAATTTGCAATATCACATAACATACTACAATAAAAAAAAGATGAATATGGTTACATATATTTAAACCAATTTTATATAAATTTAATATCATTTTTTCCTTACATTATATATAAAAAAATCTATTCTATATTATGCATTAATCCAATTAGTATCATACTATCTAATAATATATTATCAATGTATTAAAATTATCGAGATTATACAGAACTTTAGAGATGGTTCAATAAATAGAAACAATACAATGAAGCGTAGCTAAACTACACAAAAAGGAATAACATATGTATGAGATTCGTTAATCCTTAGAGGAGAGAGACAACACCATTTACTAAAGAGTAATATTTTGAAAAAACACACGTTTGCATAAAATAAAAAAATTAAATAGATTTTTTTTCCCCACAGAATCGTCATCCCAACCAACCCAGGAGAGTGAAAACGGACAGACAAAAAAAAACCTAGTGACAGATCAACTGAATTAGAGCCTACAGAGTACTCTCGTAACCATATCAGAGGCTAGAAAAATGTCAGACAAGCTTATATTTAATCCACTATAACTAAGGAGAGACCATATCTCCAAGGTATAAAGAGAGAAGCTCACTGAACCACCCTATATATGAGAAGGGTAGACGAGGCTTGAGAACCGAGTAAGCACTAACTCAAAAAAAGCGAAACCAATACCATACTATATTAAGTCAAGATATGAAATGGAAATCCAGAGAGATTGAAGATTCTAGCCACCTATATACCAAAATAGTTAGAAGCATAATAAATATATTAAATAAATAAAATAAATAGATAAATAAAGATATTAAGAAAATAGACTAAAAATAAAATAAATATAATGGGAAAAATGTACATGATCAAAATAATATAAGAAATAATAAAATGAAAACAATCTTAATATTTTATAAAAATATAAAATAATAAATATAAAAATTAGAATAGAAAAAAGAAAGAAAATAGAGCAAAATCTACAAAAAGAAGAAAAAGTGAAGCGTGCGATAGCAGAAAAAGAGAAACTTAAAGATAAAGAAAATATTAAGCAAAACATAAAGATAATAATAAAAGAATCAATATTATAAATTAATTAAAAAAAGAAATATATATATAAATGAATTTAGACAATTATAATAATAAGAAATATAAAAACAATATGAATAAAAAAGGAGATATGAGAAAACAAATATAAGAATAGAAATATATAAAAGGAAGTTAGATAAAAAACTATTAATATAAGTCGATAAGAATAACTTAACAAGCAAAATGAAGCATATGAAATAAATAAAAAGATATATAATGATAAGAATAAGAAATAATTAAAAACAAGAAATATAAATAAAATAAGTATAAATAAATAAGAGAATATTAAAATGAAATATAAGGAGCAATATATATATTCAAAAGTAAAAAAAAAAAAATGCATATAATTTATAATTAAAAAAAATAAAGTATATAAAAATAAATAAGAAAGAGTAAACAAGTTATAAACATAAATATAAAAATTCAGAAAATAGATATAGAAAACAGAATATAAAGATAATGATTATAAAATATAACTAAAAAAGAATAAAAATTGATAGAACCATTAACAAAAAATAAGGGAAAAAAGATATAAAATAGATAAATAATTAAAATAAATATAATTAGATAATAGAAAAATAAATAAAAGTATAAAAAAGAAGAAAATATTAAAAAAATAAAATAATCAAATCAAGTATAAATTAATCACATAAAGAGGTAAATAATAATTAAATAAAAAATAAAAAAAGATAAAAAAAAAAAAAGTTAATAATAATAAACAATAATAATTAAAACATCAAAAATACGTAAAGCTTAAAAAAAATATAAATATAAAAAAAAATATATATAAAAAAAATATTAAAGTATAATAAAAAGAATAATAAAAATGATAATATTGTATATATATAAAGATGGAAACTACTAAAGAATTTAATACGATAATAAATCGAAGCAAATAAGCCAAAGACTCTCTACCTATTCAATAAAGATAATGAAGCCCCATATACTAAATGAGTCTTAGCACTATATCCTAGATTAAATAAATATAATATGATACTAAATGTTTGAGGATAAAAAATACAACGAGACGTATTTATATTTTATTAGATTAAAGATTTAATTAGTTAAATAAGGAATTATTTTAATTACGTACAATAAAAGCGATTTAAGCTCTTGCGAATTGTATTGGGAATTGATACTGGGCACTTTGATTAGATGTAGATAAATAACTAGAGCTACAAAATACAGAAGTCCTATAGAACACACAGAAAAAAATATAGAAGATAGTAAATCAATTAATGAAAAGATAAATATCCGAAGGAATTTTATAACTCTTTTACTTTAATTCCATTATAGCACTATCCACAAGGGAATCGCACGATCACTGATATGATATAATAAGTTATAAAAAATAGAATAATTTATAAGTAGTAAAAAAGAAATGAAAAAATAAATAGGTATTTTTTAATAAAAAAAAAAATATTGTATAATCGAGTAATAATTTCTATTTAATAGATAAGAGAAGAAATTAAATAGGGAAGGATGAGAATTAAGATAAATAAATGATAGTATATAAATATAAAATATATATATATTATATAAACTTTGTAATTTCTGATATCATATTAGTTTTAACGATAAAGAAAATAATGTATAATCAACATTAATAGATAAAACTTATATTTTTTTCCTTGTTTAAGTTTATTTATTTTAAAAAATAAAATAATTGGATTTTATTTTTAAAATTCTTTATAATAAAAAATACTCTCAACATTTTAAAAAGGAATTTTTAGAGAATTTTTAAGATAAATTTTATTTTCATTTTAGAGTAAAAATTTGTTGTTGAAGTACTTTAGCAGACGAAATAATCAAAAGTTTTGAAACAGAGTTGCCAACAGAGCAATAAAAATAATGAGTTTATAGTTAATGTTTACTATAAGAAAAAAATACAAAAATAATCTTAAAAATTTAAAACATTTTTATTTTATTAAAGTATTAAAGAAAAAGAAAGAAACTAAAATTTTGCATACTTTTCAAATTAAGAAAAAAAGGAGAAAGCAATGTTGCCAACTTACTGCTTTTGGCGCTAAAATTAGTGCTTCTATCGTAGACTACTGAGTAAGAGTCACAGGGCAAGAATGATGAAACACATATAATAATTCAAATATAACATTATCATAATAGACTAAGGCAACTATTAGCACAGCTGGTCATATAAAGAAGCTCTTCGATAAATTCGTTCTTTTTTTATAGATAAACGATAATGGAGGATAGACAGAAATCCACGATATTTGAACACTTTTGCTCAAATAAAAGTATATTTTGTATATATGTAAAAGAAGAAAAAACAATATTTAGATATATTATTAATAAAAATTATATATAATAAAAAAATAAATAATTATATATAATAAAAGATAATAATATAATAGAAATAAAAGTAAGGTAAAATAATGTATAATAGATAAACTATGGATAAGTATAATAAAGATAAAAGAAATAAATAAAATTAATAATAAATAATATTAAAATTAATATAAATAGATATATATAACTAAGAAATAAATAATATAATATGAAAGTAATATATAGAAAAGAAAATAAGAAAATAGTAAGAAAAAAATAAAAAATAATAAAATAAATTATATAAATATAAAATAATATAAATATAATATAAAATAATAGTATAAATATAATCAAAAAAATAATATAGTATATAAGATAAAATTATAATAAAAATATAATAAAAACATAAGAATAAAAAATTAAATAAATAGATAGTTATAAAATATTATATAGATATAAAAATAATAATAATAAATATAAGAATATATAAAAAGATAATTAAATAAATTTATAATAAACAGTAATGTAAGTATGAGCGAGACTGCATAAACTATCAGAACAAAGCAGACAAACAAAAAATAAAAGTATTGAGATACAGTAATATCTGATGTGATGATGTGAATGAATAGTATATGGTAAGAGTGTGTAAAGATAGTGTGTGTAGAGTGAGAAGTAAAATGTCGTGTGTGTGTGTAGTAAGATGAGTCAACAACGCGTCAAAACAGGACATAAAGCAAAAATTAAAACAACAAAACCCAACAACTAAAAACAAAATATTGTGTACACATAAAATGTAATATAATTACAGCAACGTAAAAGAAGAAAAAAAAAGTGTTAAAACAAAATAAAAAAAAATATTCTGAAATTATAAGACAATATTTTTACAAAACCTACCGATCTCAAGTTCATACACTAGTATAGTAAATATATATATATTATATATATAATATATATAATGAATAATATAAAATTATCGTTGTATCTAGATATAAACAATAGTATAAAGAATATATACGATTGGTAGGGAAAAATATATGGAAATATGAAAGCTAAAGTACAGTTAATGAAATTAGTCGTATACTATATATTATATAAAGTAATCTTAAAATAAATATGTATGAGGATCAGAGTAATGATAAATAAGAGATGAAACGAATTTTGAAAATGATCCACACACCACCACGAATTATATATAATGAGTATAGAAAGTTATAAATATAATTAAACTAATAAAAAAAAATTAAATATATAATAAAAATCAATTAAATTAAATAAAAATAAATATTAAATATAAAAAAATACAAATAATAATATATAATAAATACTAATAATATAATGATATATATAAATATAAATTGTAAAATAGATAAAAATATATAAAGACAAGAAATAACAACAGATATTAAAAAATAAAATAATGAATTTGATATAAATATGAGAAATAAAAAATAAAGATAAGAATATAAAAAATAATTTGATAGATATATTGTTGACACGATGAAATCAATGAAGATTAAGAAATTAAAAGGAAAAAGAGAAATAAATGGACAGAAGAAAAATAAATAAGATAAAATATGATAGAAATATATAATGTGAGAAAAATGATTATATATATATATATATGTATATTATATATATATAATATAATATATAATACTATATATGATATATAATATATATAGTACATTATTATATATAGTAATAATATATATATATAATAAGAATCGATTTATTGCTTTATTACATAATATTTATATATATATATCATATATAAATCATTTTTCTGTATACTAATATAGAATTTAAATATAATAATAAATAAAAAATGGATTAATATATAAGAGAAAAAACAAACAAAAACCCTTCAGATAAGTAATAGTTTAAAAAATAAATTGAAAATAAATAAAATATATATAAAATAAATGAAAATACTAATAAATTAAAGAAATTAAAGAATAAAAGAATGAAGAAGACAGAAAATAAAAAAAACTAAAATAAAAATACACAAAGAAAAAATAGACAGAAGTTATGTTTCAAAAAATAAACTATGGCCGAAAAGTGTGTCGAATTAGACTTTCTTTTTATGTTCACGCCAAATCTTGAGTACCCAAATGAAAAAAAAATAAAGAAAATAAAATAAGAAATAATAAGATTAAAAATAAATAAAAAACGTATGATAAAAATTAGAGAGAATACCAAAATACTATATATGTTAGCATATTTCCAGATAATTATTATCGAAGGTAACAGATTGTAGAGAGGTAAGGTTGTTGCACGCTACATCAAATATGAATCTACCAAGTATTAAAAGATGATGAAATGATAAAAATAAAAGAATAGATAAAATAGAAATGTAATTATAATATAATAAGTGTAAAATATAATGTTATAATATATATATATAAATAAAAATTATGATAATAAAAAGAAAAAATAATATAAAATAATGTATATGTATATGTATACTGATATATATATTATATATAATATAAATTAATAAGATATATATAAGATATAACGAATGTTACAAATTTAGTAAAAAAAAAATATATTAAATAAGAAAAAATAAAAAATAATATAATAATTAAAATAATATACAATAAAATAAATGATATAATAATATAAAAATAATAAGATATAAACGAATATAAATAAAATATATAATAAAATAAAAGATTTAATAAACATATAGATTAGCCGTATATAAAATATAGTATAAAGTAAATATATTATATAATATATAGTATATATATAAATAATATAAATAATAAATTAGAAAGGTATATAATAAATTAAATAATAAAAAATTTTTGCAATGAGGTCAATATATAATCAGGAGAAAGAGGATCATAAAGCAATAATATAGACATAAATGAATATATATGTACACATATATAGAAGAAAATAAAATAATAATAATAAATGAAATATAAAAAATAATATAAAAAGAAAACTATAGATAAATAGAAAAAAATATATAAATATAATATAATATATATTATAATAAATAAATGAAATATGAATAATAAAGAGAAGTAATAAATAATATATATAATTATATAATAATAAAATAATTAGGAAATTATATAGTATTAGATAATAAATATAAAATAATAGATAATAAATAAAATATTAAATAATATATATAGTTATAATAATATAATATATAAACTTATATATCAATATATAAATTAAAATATAAATAATAAAAAACTAAAATAAATATAAATGATGCTTCGATAATATATATTTATATAGTAATATATATATATATAAATATATAAATATATATTATATATATATATATATAATATATATATATATATATATATATATATATATATATGAGTATTATAATAAGAAACACAAAGGCTATATCTGTGAGCGAGAGGTATTATCATAAAAGAATAGATATAAGCAATAATAAATAGATAATAAATAATAAATATAATAAATAAAAAGAGAAGAAAAAATAGATAAATATAAATTATGAGAGAGAGATATAAAATAAAAAAAATAAAAGATAATGAATAAAATAATAATAATAATAATCATAAATAATAATAATAATAATAATAATCAATAATAAAAATAATATAATATAAATAATATACTGGAATATACAATCAGAAATGAAATCAATAATATGAATAAGGTATATATATATATATATATATATATATATAATAATAATAATAATATAATAATAATAATTATTAAAACTTTTTAGTTTTGTGGGTGCAGCATAAGCAAGATGCAATCTTGAAGTGAAAAAGGTGCACAGTTTGAAAAGTAAGAA